>SBJO01000034.1:7409-20039 GCA_015832245.1 Nosema granulosis
TAAGGTATCTTTCTAAGGTATCTTTCTAAGGTATCTTTCTAAGGTATATTCTTTCTAATGTATATTCTTTTTAAGGTATATTTTTGAGGTATCTTTCTAAGGTATCTTTTTGAGGTATATTCTTCTTGAGGTATCTTTCTAAGGTATCTTTCTAAGGTATATTCTTTCTAATGTATATTCTTCTTGAGGTATATTTTTAAGGTATCTTTCTAAGGTATATTCTTTTTGAGGTATCTTTCTAAGGTATATTCTTTCTAATGTATATTCTTCTTGAGGTATATTTCTAAGGTATATTTCTAAGGTATCTTTCTAAGGTATATTCTTTCTAATGTATATTCTTCTTGAGGTATCTTTCTAAGATATCTTTTTAAGGTATCTTTTTTAAGGTATATTTCTAAGGTATATTCTTTCTAATGTATATTCTTTTTAAGGTATATTTTTGAGGTATCTTTCTAAGGTATATTTTTAAGGTATCTTTCTAAGGTATCTTTCTAAGGTATCTTTCTAAGGTATATTTTTAAGGTATCTTTTTTAAGGTATCTTTTTGAGGTATATTCTTCTTGAGGTATCTTTCTAAGGTATATTTAGTTAACAGAACGAGAGTTATTTTAAAAAATATAATTTTACTATAGGCTTTTATTATATTATTTCTCCAAATTCTTTAAGACTGGGGAAGGCATCTCTACAACTTAGCATATCAGAAATTACCTTTGGGACTTCTTCTATCTTAACTCGTATCTGCTGCATAGAATCTCTTTCTCTTATTGTTACAGTTTTAGTCTCAATAAAAGTATCATCGAAGGTTACAAAGAAAGGAATCCCAAGCTCATCAGAATAGACATACTTCTTTCCAATGCTACAGCTCCTTCTGTTGTAGACACAGACTATATCCCTCTCCTTCAATTGCTTAGTAAGCTCTTCTATATATTCCTCATAGGCTTCATTGTGTATCAAGTAAGAAATCATTACCTTAGTGTAGCACATATAAGAAGGAAGCTTGAATGAGGATCTCCCAGATTCTCTCACATAGAAAGTGTGTTCTAGGAGGATGGTAAGGATCCTTCCTATCCCAAAGGATGGCTCAATAACATCAGGAATGTGATTCTCTTCTACGACCTTCCTGACTTGCTTCTCGACATCAATCTCAAAAACTTGTCCTTCGAATTCATAATTTATAAACGAGCTTACATCCTTTCTCGTCTTTCTATTCTCCTCACACCATTCTGCTGAGAGAGCTTCTACACTGGTTTTGAAAGACTCGTACTTATTCTTCAGTGTCCTGATAAACTTCTTCTTGTCTAGAACTGGAGTCCACCTGGTAACCTCGTATGGCTTCTCTAGAACTGTCTTGAATGTAAGATCTACCTTGGAAGCCTTGGAATGGCAAGTAAGGTCATAAGCTGACCTATCAGCAATCCCAACACACTCTACCCAGCCATTAGAAGAAAACAACTCACAGTCCCAACAATCAGAAGCATAGTGTGCCATCTCATCTTCTTTGTGTTGTCTAAAACGGAGTAGCTTGGGATCCATTCCTATTCTTACCAGAAAGAGGTAGGTCCTAGCTATAAAATACGCCAGTATTTCATTGGCAATGATGCCTTTCTCCACAGCCTCTCCCAAGACCATTAAATGATCACTATCTTTAAAATGCAAAGGCAGTTGCAAATCTTTAACAGTTGAAAACTTCTTAAAATCCTTCTTGCCTGGTGCCACGAAGTACTCGATTTCTGCTTGGTCAAACTCTCTGACTCTCAAAAGCCCCGATCTTGGGCTAATCTCATTCCTAAAAGCCTTCCCGATGGTAGCTGAACCAAAAGGAAACTTTCTAAAATTACTTTCGTACAATTTCTTGAAATTTAGAAATTGTCCTTGTGCTGTCTCTGGTCTCAGGAAGACCTGCTGTCCTGGATTGAAACCTATTGTTGTCCCAAACATAAGATTGAAATTGGTAGCCTTAGAAAAATTATTTCCATCTGGTGTCTTGATATTGTATTTGGCCATTACTTCATCGATCTCCTTGCAAGACATGCAATCAACCCTCTTCAAGACTTCCTCAATCTCATTCTTATTCTTATTATTCTTCTTTTTCTCCAAAGCTTCAGTAATATAATGATCAGCCCTGTAAGATAGTTGGTTGACTTCATCACAGATTAGTATATCACAAAACCTATCTACATGTCCACTGGCTTTGAGAACATTGTAAGGGAGGAGTATTGAAGACTCCATTTCTAGTAGGTTTTCTTCAACCACAAACATCTTTCTCCAGACTTCTAGAAGCTGCTGCTTAAATCCAAACATAGTTGGACCAAGATCGTAAAGACCTGCTACTCCTCCGTAGATACTAGCTGTCTGGGATATAAAAAATCTTGTTTTAAGAACTTTTTCTAATTCTTCAGTCTTAAAATTTTTCATTTGGGGCAAAAAATAATTTAACTTCTTTTATTAATAGAACTACATTATTTTATAACTACACTATTTTATAACTACACTATTTTATAGCTACATTATTTTTTAACTACATTATTTTATAGCTACATTATTTTATTAAAATTTATCGATGTGCTTTGTTTTAAAAACATTTTATGCTAAAGATATTTTATATTTCTAAAACAGTGGTAATATTATGTACTTGATTGTTTGTCGAGAGTTTGACTGTATTCCAATAAAATATCACTGGTATTCATATGTTGTTAGACAATTATAAATTAGAACAAACATCCTTATTTAGGAGTAAACTTTATAAATAGTTTTATTGAACCAAATCTTCCACTATTATACAATTATATCATTTATCTTTGTCTCACTGGTAAACACCTTCCTCTGAGCTGATCTATTCCTGACTCTCTGGATAACCTCAACACAGCAGATAATTAACTATAAATGCTACTATTTTATCAATAAACATTATTTAAGTTTAATAACACATCCTGCTAAATACAATTGTAATTTTAACATTGAAATCGTGTCTTTTATGTAATTTTAATTGTTTTTTAAAAACACGTACATTGAATTTTTTAAACGTACATTGAATTTGTAAAACGTACATTGAATTTATAAAACATACATTTAATTTTTTAAACGTACATTGAATTTGTAAAAATACAATTTACATTTATATCATTTACAAAACAAATAAAAATTGAACTATTTTATACTATAAGAGATCAATTAAATTGTTTTTTTCTAGGTATTTGTGTTAAATACATTTTGTACTAACAGTAACCCTTATATAAGACCACTTTTCTTTAGAACCAAATTTAAACCATAGTTTACTGGGACAATTACCCCTCTCTAATAGAATAGACCACACAAAATGGTGTATCTCTCGTTAAGACCACTTTTGTTTAAATATTTTTATAAAATTTCTCCAAAAATTGGATTAAAAAAACGAGAAAGGAACTTACATTAAGTGAGAAAATAGATGTTATAAGAGCTTCGGAGCAAAGTGAAGCACAGAGGCGATTTCATATCGATTTTCTTCTGGTAAAACACCGATTCAAATATTATAAAGAAGAAATAAAGTTGCTTTAGAACAATAATGCAAATAAAAAATTAGACGACTAACCAAGCAGCAGTTCAAACTTATCAATGATTATGTTCTTGAGTGGTATGGAACGTTGTACTGAGAGGGTTTCCTTTCAACGGAAATCTTTAAAAGCATTAGATAAGAAAATAGCTAAAAGTCTAAGCAATGACGAGTTTAATACTAGTAATGGTTGTCTGAGAAAATTTAAAAGAGAAACAATATTACTTTATAGTTTTATCAGGCGAATCTTCTTCTGTGGATCCATCCGTGTTATCAGATAGTTTCTACAAATCCCGGAAGTTGATTTAATTATGAGAAGAAAGACATCTACAACATAGATGAAACAGCTTTATTCTACAAAAGGTTCCAGGGAAACCGTTTGATCGTGGTAAAAATCATGTGGAAGCAAAATTTCAAACAAAGAGTTAAAGTTATGTTTTGTGTTAACATAGTTTTAGAAAAAGAGGCGCCACCCATAATTTAAAGATCTTTGAGGACTAGGTGCTTAATGAATGTCGATGTGTTTAAATTGTGTGTTAAGGCATGGATGACCAGTACTATATATAAGGAATGGTGTTAAAAGTTTAATCAGAAGATGATAAAAGAATAGTTCTTTAAATATTGGACAATGTAACATACTTTCAGGCGACAAGTCATCTCTGATATTGAGACTACCACTATATATAGATTAATAGTCTAAATTATACTCCAGCTATAGACTACTTACTCTTTCTCTCTGATCAAGATCAGAACTCTTTGGTAATCAATAGTAATATTACTTTTGATCTTCTATAAGCATAAATACTACTGAAGACAATAATCCCAAGCTATATGTAGGACAAGCTAAGAAAGAATAATACAAAAAAACAGTTACCTTCACCCAATTCCTCATCTATCGACGCGAACGAAGCCTCGTGTAACACATACTACCCTAAAATTGATCTAAAAACATAAAATTTACCTTCCTAAAAATACCACCAGTAAATCTCAACCTTTAGATCAAAGTATAATCAAGTTTTTTGCATTAGAATTGTCGTGGCACCACCACACGTAAAACTTGATAATAAATGAAATCAATTATCAGTTCCCACCATCACTTAGTTTATCACAACAAAAAACATATATAGATGTACCCCCTGGAAGGACATGCCAGAACAACACCCAATAAACAATTTACTCTCGAGTTCGTCATTTAATTACAACAAGAATAATAGAAACTAATGCTCTCTTTGTAATTATCTTTTTATGATACAGTTTTCAATGTAGAAGAGTTGCTGGAAAAATCACAATTGCAAACGTTGTTGAATTTGTTAAGAACCCGTGAAATGCCGTTGAGTAAATTGCTTTTAAAAAGGGTGATTTACTCTGAAACAACAAATGAAGGAGATGCTATTCAGTTAATAGAATACGCAAAAAATCAATATTAATTAGAACTTGGTGAGCTTGAATTTTCTGTGGAAAAGACCTTTTTGATGGTTACTGAGAATAAAAACTGATTGTTTCTTACACTACTTAGATAGTACATCAGGTTAAGACTCTATAATAAACGATTAGGGATCTTTTTTTAAGGAAATTGATTTGAAGATATCCTTGACATTTATCCAGCAGATTAATAATCTTGGAATGGAACTAGTGACAATAAATTAGTTGATCTAGTGTTTAAAGCCAATCTTAAATTGACGAATATGATAAATTTCGATAACAGTGAAGTCCAATCGAAGAACCAAACCACATTGGATGAGTTTTATAATAAAATTATTTAATTTAAAACTGTTTTTTTGTACTAATTCAAAACCTTTCTAATAGGTACACAACTAGTTGAGGCTACTTTTAGTCTGATCAAATGGTGGTCCTGTTAAAAAGGTTTTGTATTTGTTTTAATAATACCTTTTTGTACATATTAACTTACAAACTTCTTTTTAACAAAAACTACTGCACCCCAATTATGAATATACAGGGATTAGCTCGGATTATGTTAGCTACATTATCTTTGGGAGATAGTATAAATTATTTTTATACAGAAGATGAGATGCTAGTTGCTGTTGACCACATTTATAATGTGTTGAAGATCAAAAATGAAAATTACTTTTTTATAAATGAGGAAACTAGTCCACAAACAGACCAGAATGATTTATTTGTAGAGCTTTACTCAACTTATTACATTATAAGAAATACTTCAGTGAAATATAATTACCAAGAAAATGAAGTCGTTTTTTTACTCAACTATCGAAGTCTTTTAGATACTATGGCTTTAAGTATCTCTAAACTAAACTATAGAAATGTATATTTTACGTTTTCTGAAGATTTTATAGATCTTTTATCAAAAGACAAGAGAAACATTGTATCTTTGATAAAAGATGCATTTAAGAAAGTAGATATAGAAGCTGTGTACTATCCTTTTATATTAAGAACTCTTCTAATAGATAAAAACAGCTTTAGAGAAGATCTTATTGGCATGTGTGTTTCTATTAAGAATAAAGATAGAACATTAGTGCATCTGTTTGATCATACTTTAGAAAATACCATTACAGATAGAATCATAGAAGAGATCACAGTAAATGCAGGTCAACAAACTAGGATTATAATATCAGAAAACGAAGAATCAAAGGAGATCTTATTGCACATTTGTAAGTATTTAGGAAAACTTTCACCACAGGAGATAGTAGATTATGGATCTCGACAGCGATATCTTATTGAGATGCCAATTCTACTTTTGCTAAATAGAAAAGATCATTTAGAAATATTTGAGTGTGTTTTTAGTAAGTATAAATTGGCTAAATTGAGAGAATTAGATATCTTTCTTAAGGTTATTAATATATTTCTAGACATAAAGGAAGTTCCATCAAAAATAGTAGAAATTGCTACCGAAAGTGAGCTTAAAAGAATAACAAAAGGTGCCTGTGAGCTTTTAAAGAAGATTTTTGAAGAAAATATAGATATAAACGAAGAGATAAGCCATTTTCTAAAGATGATTTTTGGTTCAATTTATTCTAGTTTTGATATTCAAATAAATGGGAGAGACGTAGAAAATGTGATATATTTCCTGAAGATAGATTTTTTGACACTGTGGGTGACAAGCTTCTTAATCTATCTGGAGTCTAAAAATGATTCTGATTTGTTTAAGATATATTATTATCAAAATAATGCATATTTTGAAGAATTAAGACATCACCTGTTACAAATATATCTCAAAGATGATTTTTATAACAATCAAGATGTCATACCTTATTATACCCTAGAAACTTTAAGAACATTACTTATTGGGAGTACAGATAAAATAAATAGTGAATGTTGAAAAGAGTATATTATACTGTAAATATTATACTGTAAAATTATACAGTAAGTATTATACAGTAAGTATTATACTGTAAATATTATACAGTAAATATTATACTGTAAATATTATACTGTAAATATTATACAATAAGTATTATACAGTAAGTATTATACTGTTATTTATAGATCAAGAATGTCATAATTTATTATTATAATCTTTTACTGATTTGCTATTACGAAGATAGACCAAAGATAATGCATATTAATTTGCATTAAAGATTCAATAAAAACTAATTTGTCAAAAGTTATATTAAATAATGAACATTTATAAAAGAGCTACCTTGCTGAGAGCTGTTTAGGGATCTTGTAATTGTCTTTTACAAGTTTATATAAAAATTAATCAGTCTACAAATTATATATCTAATAAGAAGAGATGTCCTAGTATGGATTTATTTAGCAATTAATATTTAGAAATTGATATTTAAAAATTGATCTAAAAAAGATTCTAGATCAAAATTAGTTATACAAAATAATATTACAACAGTATCAAACAGTTAATTAAATATAATATTTATGCATAATATATATTTCTACAGTACAAATACCCCCCTCTGCTACGTTTACTGCATTTCCTACATATCATTTTTATGCTACATTTATTTTTAATTCTAACCCCTATGGATTTAGATTTAAATACCAAAAAAGAAGAATTCAAGAGAAACAGTATCAATGTACACCAGAGACTGGGAAGAGACATTCAGGTGACTCAAGAGGAGATGGATATCCAGAGGAAGAACAGTAGAGTCTATGATTATCTTTGTAGGCTGGAAGAAGCCAAGGCTTGGATAGGAAGGACATCGAATGTACCAGAATCTTACACAGAGTTTGAAGAAGAGATGAGGAAGGGAGTGTATCTAGCAGAAGTAGCACATATGGAGAGCATCTTCGTAGATGAGAAATTGCAATATCGACACACAGACAATATCAATGGGTTCCTAAGATTCCTGAAGAAGATAGGACTACCAAGCCACTTCCATTTCGATGTAATAGATTTGTATGAGAAGAAGAATTTCCCCAAAGTAGTTTATTGTATCCATGCATTGGCCCATTTCTTAGAAAAGAAAGGAAAAAGAAGAGGAATAGAAAGTGCAGAAGGAACAATTTTCAGTAAAGAAGACTTAGAAAGACTAGATTCCGAAATAGAAAAGATAAAACTACCAGCCTTTAAAGAAATTAAAGAAAGGATGCATAAAGATGAAAACAATGCGCATGAAAAAGATGAAGAGCATAAAAACAATGATTCGCATAAAAGCAATAATAAGAATGATGAGACCAATGTAGATGAAAGTGAAGATGATTTATTAAACAAATTAAGGAAAGAAGCAGAAGAAGAGTTATTAAGAATGGGAGATTCCTCCACTGATATTTCTACTGGAGATGTTCCCAGGGAATCTTTTTCGATTAATGCGAAGATCAAGTCTTTCTTGTGCAGAAAGGCGTTTGAAGATATTTATTTTAGAAAGAATGTTAGTTTATTTTCTATCAAGAAGTTTCTATTTGTATTCTTCAAGGAGTCCTCCGAGATGATCAAAGAGACAGATATTGACGATCTGCAGAGGAAGATCAACAAGAAGATGAAAGAAATCTACGAGAAGGAGGGGTATCTAGAAGATATAGAGAATAGAATCAGGCTGATGATATCCAACAAGCTAGATCTCCACAATATCAAGGCCAGGACATCCAAGCTAGAAGAGATGGATCTGAAGCCTTTAGAAGGGATCCTACAGAGGCTGATTACCCACCCCAAGGAGCTGGGTAGGCTGCTAAGCAAGGTAGAAGACAAGGAATCCTTTATAAGTTCTACGATCCTTCCTATGTTCTCAGGAGTGAGGGGGAAGAAAGAAGAATATCTATTTAGTGGGCTAGTTCGAGAAGTAGATCCCATCCTAGGACATCTACTGATGGTAGGCTACTTCAGGGAGTCCCAAGAAGGAGGAGTATTCAAAGAAGGGTTGTACGGGATAGTTAAGAATCTAGACAATGTAGAAGTAGACTGCAACCCCACAGAGATCTACAGGAGCCTGTTTGGGAAGGAGGTACCAATGGATGTAGCTTTGGAGAATGAGAGAGTGAAGGACAGCATGAAGACTAGACTGGTAGTAGTGAGGGGGGTGCTATCTTCTATAGTATCTTTTATAGAATCCAACATAGATAGCATCCCATACATTCTAAGACATTTCTTAAAGAACAGTAAAATAGGATTCTTTACAGGCTTCCTAAGTAGCTTCCTGATAGCACCAGACGTATTCAATTCAGAATTAGGAATATCAAGAAACCTAAGAGAGAAATCGTATAAAATAGTACAATTGATGATATTGATAGAGAATGGTAGTCTTCAAGATAGCAAGTTAGTAGATAGTAAGTTACAAGATAGCAAGTTTGAAGAGCTTGACTACAATTCCTCTCCTGATCTATTTTATTCTCCTATTCTTCCATTTTTAGAATCTCTTTCTAAGAAATATCAAGATGTTCTTTCTTCTATTCTCTCTGTTGGTTCTTTAGATAATTATTTCCAATCGGAGTCTTTGAATGAAATGGTTAGAATCCAGAAATCTACTGTCTACTTGCCAGTGAAGGTGGCTAATGCTCTCATCCTTCTTCTCTCGAATCCTATTAGTACTCTTCCAGATGACAACAATATCCTCCTCCCCCTTACTCTGAGGAATACTAATTCTTATACTGAGAAAGAGATAGCTCTAGAAAACTTCCTAAGGAACACTAAAAGAAAAATAATCTACCTTATCAAAATCTGCAGAGGAAGAAACCTTGTAGACTTACTAAATAGAGAATCTACTGAGAAAGAAAAAGATGAATTTATGCATAATGAGGAATTCATGCAAAATGCAGAACTATCAGATTTCATGCAGAATGAACTATCAGAATTTTGCATAAATTCGTATAAGGAGAGTGTGGTTGACGATCTTAAATTCTTAGAAGAGAAAGGCTTGGTTTCTAGATCAAATCTTTATGCCGAAGTCCTATCTATGCTAGCCCAAGACATTGTTCTCCTCAGATTCATGTCCCAGGAGAGAAGCAGAGAACTGAGAGTAAACCAACTTACTCTTACCAATCTATTAGCTAGAGAGGACTACCTGGATATTAAAACCCAGGAGTATGATGATTACTTCAAGACTTATTCTTCTAAGATGGTCTCTAAGAAAGAGCTAGTCTACCCAGAGAATAGTCCTGTTGTAAAGCTTAAGAAGGTGTCTCCCTATGGTTCCTACTATTTCACTGCTGAGGATCTCCAAGGAGTAATAAAAGAGATCTATGACGTACCTGATTCTCGAGACATCTTCTTCATTCTCAGATCAGAATCTCCCCTTTCTTTCGCCTTGGAAGTTTACATAAACAATCTATTGATTTCTTCTCCTTATAACTTCAGACTAGAAGATATTCTGTATATGAAGAAAAAGAACCAGAAAGAATTTGATGTCTTAGGAATCTGTAGCTTTAATACTCAACCCTTCGTAGATCTTCTTAATGAGAGATATTTAAAATAAATAGTATTAGTAGTAAAGAAGTAGTGCATAAAAGCAATAGTTTACTATGCATAAACAGCTTTAAAAGACATAAACTGCATAAAAGCAATAGTTTACTATGCATAAATAGCATAAATGGCATAAAAGACCTAAATGGCATAAATAGCATTTACAACTTTAATACCATAAAAGACCTAAATAGCATAAACTGCTTTAATAGCATAAAAGCAATATTTCACTACTAACTACTAACTTGATTACGGTAATAACAAAATGTATTTATTAAATCATTTGGTTATTCTTTTTAGATAGTCTACTGATAAGTTTAAATCTCCATCACATTCTAATAATGCATTTAGATTCTGTCTTGGATTTTCAAATCCCATCGATCTCAGGAAGGCTAGCTCACTTCTATATTTTATTAGATGGTTGCTTCTGGTTGTTCCAGGCACTGCTTCTGTTATTGGTTTCTCTATCTTCTTTCCTTCTTTTACTTTGCTGCCTCCTCTCAGACTATCTTCTAAAGCTGTAGAGATTGGATCATTTACATCTCTCATCATGCTGTTGATCATATTGAATCCCCCTGGCATGTTCTCTAGCTTACTTACTGTGAGATCGAAGTTCTTCATCTGCTCATTCATATAGTTAGGATTCTCACTCATCTGTCGTATCTCCTCCTGTATATTGGGATTGTTCATCATAGATTTCAACTCGTCTTTGTCTTTGAACATCTCCATAATGCTCTTCATGCTATCTGGGTTCTTCAGGAATCCTTTCACCATCGGGTTGGCCATGATATCTCCAGTCTTCTTCTTGTGGTTTACAGTAACTCTCTTCTTCAGATACAACACATCTCCTTCTTCGATTCCTATCTCTCCCACCTCTTTGTAGTCCTCTGTTAGTGCTCTGTCCTTGTAGGTCAGCACCTGTAGAGGACGATCTATGTGTAATAAATCTTCTATACTCTTCTTGATGTTCTCTAGTTTGTCAGTGCTATCGACCTCTAAAGGATAGTTGTTTGATAAGTATCTTACTGTAATATTAATCTTCATAAACTAGGATTGTTTTTTTTTGTGTTGTTTTGACAAAAATAAATAGAAAATACTAAAAACAATTGGTAGTAAAAAAGGGGGAAGCTATTATTGGTGGTGTGTAGTAGGGACGTAAATAAATATTTACTATATTAGTTCTATTTAATATTTATTACTATATTAGTTCTATTTAATAAATACTTACTATATTAGTTCTATATTTTCACTCCCCTTATGTCTGTTGATCTTAAAAATTTTGAACTTGAAATTAAAAAATCTGACTCAGATTTCACTGTCTACGTAGGAAAAATCAACCAAAAAAAAGCTGTCCTTGTAGTTCCCCACAAGATTGTTCTCGAAGATACCTTTAAAGATTTGATACAGCAAGAATCAGAAATCATCCAGCAGAATGATATCTATACCACTTACTCCATCAAATCTCCTCAGGAGTTCAATCTCAGGCTTATCTATCCTGCAACAGACTCTCATATTACGAAATACCTTTCTGGTCTCAAATTTACCAAACAATCTTATAATGAATATCTCCAGAATACCAATTTCAAAGAGATCCCTTGGATTAACAACATTATTGATGGCTCCTCCTCCGAGCAAATCTACTACCAAGACTCAGACTTTGTTCTCATTCCCAATTACAAATGGAATAGAAGCAATTCTGATGATCTACAGCTCCTTCTGATATTTAAAGATAAGAACCTTAAAACAATTCGAGATCTTAAATCTCCCTCCATTTTAATTAAAGCAAGGGAGGTCATAAGGAAGGAGATCTTGGCTTTTGGGTTGGATTACAGTGATCTACTGGTCTTCTTCCACTATCCCCCAACTTACAACCAACTACATCTCCATATTGAGAATATTAATATGAGAACTACCGGTGCTTCCAGTGTTGGTAGAGCCAAATTATTGGAGGATGTCATTTATTCTCTTAGTATTGATTTGAATTTCTATAAAAGAGACTTGTATTTCGCAGGTAAACATGTTTAAATTAAAAAAATGTATCAAAAGTGTATTTAAAAAAAATTATTAAAAATGCAACAGATTATGATCTATATACTACAATATATACAACAATATAATACTACAATATAATACAACAATATAATACTACAATATAATACTACAATATATACTACAATATAATACTACAATATATACTACAATATAATACTACAATATATACTACAATATATATTACAATATATACTACAATATATATTACAATATATACTACAAT
>SBJO01000034.1:20139-31040 GCA_015832245.1 Nosema granulosis
TACAATATATACTACAATATATATTACAATATATACTACAATATATATTACAATATATACTACAATGTTATTAATCTTCTTTGTGTAATTCTTTATTATTTGATCTATTTTCTAAAACTAAGTTTCATATTAATTTATAAATTTTAATTTAATATAAATCGTAATGTCAAGCTACATGGACCTTCTAATTGAAAAGATTAATGAACTGCAGGATATTTGCAATGAAACTAACATCCATACAAACCTAGAACTCCCTCAAATCGTCGTCATAGGAAGTCAAAGTTCGGGGAAAAGCAGTGTTATGGAGAATATCATTGGTAGAGACCTCCTGCCTAGAGGTGTTGGCATTGTTACTCGTCGTCCTCTTATTCTACAGCTTATTTACAAAAGAACAGAGGACCACGTCGTATTCAACCATATCGCAAATAGAACATTTACTAACTTCGAGGAGGTCAAGGCAGAGATCATAAACGAAACAAATAGAATCATTAAGTCCAAAAACGATGTTTCTAATGTCCCAATCACTCTTAAATTCTATTCAAGCAAGGTAATAACTCTCACATTGGTCGACTTGCCTGGGTTGATTAGAGTGCCTACAAACAACCAGCCCAAGGACATCTGCTCCAAGGTCTATGAGATGTGTAAGAAGTATGTGTCAAACAAGAATGCTTTGATTCTGGCAGTGTCTGCTGCTAATACTGACATCTCAAACTCGGATGCCTTGCAGCTGGCTAGAGAGGTGGATCCTAACTATGAACGCACTATAGGTGTCCTTACTAAGATCGACCTGATGGACAGTGGCACTGATGTAATCGATATTCTGGCTGGGAGAATCGTAAAGCTCAATCTTGGGTTTGTTCCGGTGGTAAACAGAGGCCAGAGTGACATAGAAAACAAGAAAGACATTGCCTCTGCTCTGAAAGACGAAGCTAATTTCTTTATGAACCATCCTTCCTACAAAAAGAATGTTAAGTACTGTGGAACTGCTTATTTAGTTACAAAGCTTCATTCTATTTTGCAAGAGCATATTAAATATTGTCTTCCCGACTTACAAGAACGAATCAACAGTGGCATCATAGAGACACAGAAGAACCTTTCAGAACTGGGTGTGATGGACTTGAGTCCCAAAGAACAAGTCATGAAAATCATTAATGATGTCTCTCAGAAGTTTAGAGATTCCCTAAAGGGGAATTTTGAGTCTCAAAACACAGAATTGGTTGGTGGTGCTCGTATAAATTATACTTTTAACAACCATTTCTCCGGGTTTGTCAACAATATTAATCCATTGGAGAGTATAAAAGATGACCAGATCAGAGCCATGCTCTACAACTCCAGTGGCTCGTCCTCTGTGATTCTTTTTTCTCACTCTGCCTTCGAACAACTCGCAAAAACCTCAATTCAACTTCTCAAACCACATTCCATCAAATTAGTAAGCATCATATTTGGAGAACTTGTTCGTATCACAAACTCAATCATCTCTTCAAACTCTGTGATGAGGTTTCCAGCTCTGAACGAAAGGATTTCTACTTCGCTTATCAAACTCTTCAAAGAACACTCCGAGTCTACTCACAAGCTGGTTGAGTCTTTTATTGAATGGAACATCTCTTATATCAGCACAAAACATCCAGATTTCATCAAGTGGAACGAAGTCTTAACCAAAGAGTTTGAATTAATTGATATCAATAAAACAGAGAGGATCGACTTTTACAAAGACATGGAGAAGAAATATACGTTGGATTCTATCCCAAATACTCTTAAAGTCAAGGGGAAGATGAGCTATCAGGAGAGTGTGGAGATTGGGATTATTAAATCAATGGTGGTGTCCTACTTTGAGATTGTCAAGAAAATTGTGATAGACCAAGTCCCAAAGGCAATAATGCATGAGTTGGTCTATAAATCTTCTAATAAAATTCAAGAGAGGCTGTTTTTGGATATCTATGATAGCCCAAACCTAGAAAATATTATAGTTGAGTCTAGTGAGATATCAGAAAAAAGAAATAGACTTCATACAACTTTGAAGGCTTTGAAACAGGCTTATGATTTGGTGTGCTCACTGTGACGAATAAATTTATTAATTAAAAGTGTATAAAAAGACTACATATAAGCATTATATAATGTTTGTGGTCTCTAAAAAGGCACCTTTTTACCAATAAAAACATGCCAAAATCTGTGTGTTGAAATTTTTATATTCTTTTTGAAACATTAAATTTGCTATTTTACAGTATTATACAATTAAATATGTAACTCTGTGTAATTTACTTTAAGTACAAGAAACGGAGCATCATTTACGTTTGATCTTTAATTTATCTTCATAGAGCAACTAAAATGCATAATGTCTTTTGAAAGATTCTTGTACCTTTTACATAGGAAGTGGTAAAAATGGTAAATTTTATAATCTTTAAATTTGTTAATTGTTCTCGTAAAACTTCATTTTCAAGCCTGATCACAAAAGAGTATAATTAGATCCATCATAATAAAACTCTTTTCCCTAATTTTGTAATCTCATTTACAATATAGATAACATTTTATATCTCTAAATAGTATAGCTTGATCTCTGTGCTGGTATTTACTTATATTATTGGTTACACTCCACTGATAAGATAATCGGTGTGAAAAATTACAAATTGATTATACTTTTCTAATCTATCATGTATAAAGACATAAAATAAACGTTTATCCAACTAGAAATATTCAGTTCTACACTCCAAACAAAATTTTTACCTAAAAAGAGTTAAATAGGAGAAATTTTCCCATACATCATTTTTAGAAAGGTCTTTTATTCTCCATAACTTGACTGTTTTAATACATGAAAGAATAACAAGTGGCACCATCTCGTTAATATTAAGAAGCTTGGGTCCCGTGATATTTTAGAAACTCTCTGTTGTTTGTTGCAATTAATAATGACACACTTAATTTTAATCTTATAAAATTTGATGAAGGAAGCTTGGGTCCCGTGATATTTATTCTGCTCAACTTATGGGACACAAGTTGTGTTTTTGGTTCTTGTAATGAGCCTTTTAAATATTTAACAATATTTACAAGCTATGAAGCATCATTTGATAGATTTTTTTAAAAAAAATGAAATTGTGTATTTTAGCAGAAATACAATTTCTTGGCTTGTTTTTTTATTAGTTTTCGAAAGTAAAACGGTATTATTCAAACATTTCTTTTCTTTTTTAACTTTAATGAAAAAACCAATCAAAATATTGAGTATATGTCTTTCGTTTATATCCTTTGTTATACAAACAAAAGAAAGATATTATTACCAAGCAAAAATCGAAAGATTCTTCTCAGATTCTTAAACATATTCACCAACGTTTTCTGATAATAAACATCTCTCGAATATTTCGAGATAAATTTTCCCAATCTCTGAAATATCAAAGTCTGATAAAAAAGCTGTTCTCAGTTTCTATTCCATACCGAAATGCACATTTAGTATCGTTAAAAACTTATCCAACCCTTATTTTCTTGTTCTTTGTGTATGTTTAGTCAATAAAACTTCGTACAAGTCTTTTCGTCCTTGCTTAGATTGAACTCTACCTCATTTTTACAGAATACACTCATCAAAGTGTTATTCTCTAATAGAAATGCATTAAATTCTTTCTTTTAAATCTTTAAACTACTATAAATTTAGACAATGGTGGTAAAAACTAGATTTAAACGCATGGACCTGGTTTTTTAGCCTTTTATTATACAGAAGCAAATGTAATAAACAGTTTTGTATATTACGAGTATATAACCCCTTATTCATGAAACCCCTGTTAGTAAAGGGGTTTCATGACAGAACAATACCCAGATTATATAGTTTCTTCTAATAAAGCTGTTTTTACACTATAATTTCTTGGTATCCAAAATTTTTTTTTAACTATTTAAAGTTTAATATTGTGTAATAATTGTATTGAACCCCTAAAAACAGTTAATATATTATTTGAATTAAATGATTTTAATCTTCAGTTGTTTCGGGGACTTTCTTTAAGTATTTAGTTACTTCGATTTTACCTGTTGAATCATTATTCTTAATTATTTCAATAGAATGAACGTGTTTTTGTTTCAAAGAATTAATTGGAATTAGAACACAAGAGGATATATTTACGAAATTATACTTTGAGGAAGGAACAATCACACCATCTTTATCGTAAGCTCTTACTTCAATATCTTGATTAATATCATCGTTTAAATCAACAACTCTGATACAAATAGATTTGTATATAAGCATACTATCTCTTTTAACATGAGGAGCCATAATATGATCAGGGGCATGGAATTTAATACTGCCATCGATATGTCTAAGCATATTGCACAAATCAGTAATCATATCGTTGGCTTTAACGAAATCTTCATGTTCTGCATATACCAGCCTGTTTACCTTCACAAAATACTCCATAAACAGCTTAGAACTTTCAATATAGTTTTCTCCAATGATATTATCGGCACATATTTTCTTCAACTCACTTAAGCATTCTTTATGAGTTTTGAAATAATAAGGTGTTTGTTCAAACTCTTCTTCAAGTGTAAATTCTTGGATTTTGCTGACACCTAGCTTATCGCATAATACAGAGAATACGTTTATAATGTTTCCACCGATTAGATTCCTATAGACAGCCTCGCAACATGTTTTCAATTTAATACAATTATTGAATTCATCTTTCATACCTACTCTTCTCACATTAAAAGTTTCACAAGAAAGGATAGCTCTTTCCTTATTCTTTCTAAACGTAATATTATGAATAATTTCCAACATTTGATTCTTATAACCATTCGTTTCATCAAAGAACAGAGATTTAATAAGGTCATAATCTACGATTCCATAAACAACACCAGTAGTTTTATCCTTCTTGCAGTAATCAATAGTGTAAGAATTGAAATGAGTTAATCCTATCTTAATAACGATGTTCATAATGTTATACTCGGATATATCAGGTTCATTAAGACGAGAATGAACTGCTGGTGAATTTTCAAACAACCCTTCAACTGATGTAGTATAAGTTAACTTACCTAGGACTGTAGATATAATAGCAAAGGAAACTATAGCAATCTTCATGGGGTTGAGATTAAAATATCTTTAAATACTTTTTAATTTATCAGTGTCTTATTTCTAGACTGATTTTAAGAACCTTTGACTGTAAAATATTTTGTATTTCTCTAGTTTATATTAAGGATGAGTTGTGTTAGTGTCATTCAAATTATTTCATCGTAAACACTATGATATTTACTTTTTATCTTGATAAATTTATAAATTAATATTTAGAAAAACATCTTACCACTAATATCATATAAGCTTTGTTTTACAACTTACGAAGGAAATACGTGTTTGAAAATTAAAACTACTTAAAATTTCTTACAAGACATTGGAAATTGCACTGAAATGTATTAAATTCATATACTAATACCATATTTTTTCTTTAAAAAGCTTTAGGTTATCAAAAAACATATTTAATTGATGAATAGGGTTTTTGGAATTCTAGCTAATTTATTCATTGATAATATTGAAATAGCTGTAGTAAAATCATATGAAAAAAACATGTTTTTTGACATTTAAACAAGTTTGAATTTATTTCTAAATTAAAACAATCTTGTGTTTTTAATTAAAGAATAATACTTTAGTTTAGTATGGTGGAATTAATATTTTCGGTAAAATTAACGCTAGAATAACATAAAAATATATATAAGCTATCAAGATAGAAATAACTATTGACTGATACTATAAAAATTTGACCTGTTTTTCAAGTTATTATTAACTTTTAGTTAGGGAGGCAAATTTATACAAAGGTTAAAACCTCTATTAAAACTCCAGCTATTTAACTAGAATTTCTAGAATAAAAAATATCATTAATCAATTTTTACTGTTAAGAATTCGTATTTCACGAACATGAAAAATAATGAGTTATTAAGTCTTTAGGATATGTCTTGTGTCTACAGATGATAAAAATATCTCAAAACGGATGTAAAGATATATTTTGCAAATAAACAATAAAAAGGGTTTTATTTAATTTCAAGCTTAACTTTTTAGAGATCCTATAAAACAATTCAAAATTGTTAGAAATGTAAAGTCTTAAATAATTTTTAAATAAAATTTTATATATTAAAAACATTACAGTTTTTCTTAAATTAAAGTTTGAAGTTAAAGCATCTAACAAAATTATCAAACGGACTATTAAATTGATTTTAGATGTCTAATTGCTTATCGAAACCAATTTATAATTCGATAGAATTGTTTTAAACACGCAGTAAAATATCATATAGTTGTGAATGAGATATATAAATATAGTTATATTGTGTCTTTCATGTAATTAAATAGATTAAAGATTCAAAATAGGTAAAATACAGCAAAAAATATTTAATATTTGAAAACTTGATTAGTTTATGAACAATTTAGAATGAAGATTGATCAAAGTTCTTGTTTTAAAGTGGATTATTAGAAATGAGTAATTATTAAAAAAATATCATGAAAGGGATTGAATTTTTGTTTTTTTACGGGTTTTGATTAATTAAAATATTAATAAATCATTATGACACAGAAAATAATATAATTAACATTATGATATATTTTTTAACACCCAAAAATGACTGGATAGTTTGTTTTTATCTTTATAAAGTGCATATAATTATAGTTTTGATATTAGTAATATTTTTGAGATATGACACTTTTTTTAAAAATCTTAGTATGAAGCGTAAGATTATTAATGGGTGATAAAGATACAATTGTTTTGCTGAATAAATTTATTTCTATTTATTTTTAGCAATATTATTTTCTAAAGATTCTTATTTTAGAAGAAATACTTGATCACTTATTTTTTAATTAATCTTTGACGATATAAAAAAATTTCACCTTTTTAAGAAATGTTACTATTTTTATATATGATTGCTGCAAAAGTTGATTGGAATGCACTAACACAAAATATCGAAGCTGTTGAGAAAATTGCAACAGATTTTTCGGATTTTATCGACCAGCTAAAAGTAGAAGTTGATAAAGAAGCAGAAATTGAATTAAAAGAAACAAAAAATGTCTTGGACTCTTATCTATTTAATTTGGAGGTTATAAAAGAGGAATTGGATTTGACTTATTTGGTTTTCGGTTCTTTTACTGAGTTGATAGATATTAAACTCTGTGCAAATGCTTTAAATAAGATGGTTGAAATATTGAATTTAGTTAATACTTCTTACAATAAAAATTCGTTCAAATTATGGGAAAAGCATCAACAAATAGAGGAATTATACAAACAGATAGAGAGTAGATACATAGAATATTTAGTTGATAATACAACATTAAATAATTAAAAGGATAAATTTATTTAAAATCTTCAGTTATTCGTAAAAGTTGGTTATATTTGGCTACCCTCTCTCCTCTGCATGGTGCTCCAGACTTAAAGTATTCTGCACCTACTCCTACGGCAAGGTCGCTAATAAAGGTGTCTTCAGTTTCTCCACTCCTGTGGGATACCATTATTTTCATATTATACGATCTTGCTGTCCTTACTGCTTCAATTGCCTCTGAAACTGTACCAATTTGATTGGGTTTCACCAGCAAAACATTACATAGACCTGATTGTGCAGCATCATCAACCAATTCGGAATTTGTAACGGTAAGATCGTCACCAACAATATGAAGACTCTTTGGAGCAGATTTTGAAAACAACTTCCATCCTTCTTTATCATCTTCAGCAAATGGATCCTCAATACTATATATTGTAGGGTAGTTTTTTATCAACTTCAGATAATAATTACAAAGATCCTCTCTTGACATCGTTTTATCGTTCAAATAGTATTTTCCATCTTTATAAAAACTGTTAGCAGCTATATCCAAAGCAATATTAAAATCAGTTTTTTTACAAACACCACCCGTGTACAATAACAACTCGATACCCTCTTCTATTGTTTTTATTGGAGGAGCAAAGCCTCCTTCATCTCCAACACCAATATGTATATTGCCATATTTTTCGATTACAGATTGTTTTAATGTTTCGTAGAAAACACTTGCATTTTCAATATTATCTTTAAGACTCTTGTTTTTGAATGTTATCATGATTTCTTGTATTGCTAGTCCATTTCCAGAGTGTAGTCCTCCATTGATCACATTAAAATGCGGGAATGGGATGTTTTGTTTGAATTTATACCTTTTAGCAATATACTCGTGTAAAGAAGAATCTGATAGGTGAGCAGCCAACTTACAGAAAGCAATAGATAGTGGAAGTAACCCATTTGCTCCACACATCTCCTTATTTGGTGTTCCATCAAGAGCCATTAAAAGTTTATCTATAGAATTAGAATCCCTAGGATCAAGATCAGACATAAGTAACCTTGGTATCAAAGCAGTTCTCATTATCGAGTGAACATCTTCTACATCCCTTCCATTATATCTACTGCGTTGATCAAGAATGACTCTGGCTTCATTTGCTCCTGTAGAAGCACCAGATGGACAAGATCCCCTAAAACACATGCCATTATATAATATATCTACTTCTACTGTCGGCAATCCTCTGCTTGAAAGAATGGTTCTCGATTTAATTTTTAATTCCAAATCTTTTAATTTCATACCTTATCTTTAGTTTTTGTTTATATATTATAATAAACCAATGGTGCGAATGTAATCATTTTTAAATTGATGTCAACAAATAGAAATTAACTTCCACCAATTATCTATATTTAAATTCTACAAAAAGCAATCAATTCTTTATTTTAAATGATAATTTGTCAATAAGATGACCAAATAAGCAATTCATACAGAAACATTAAAAAAAATGTGTAGCAAATTATAATTTAACGATTTATACTTGCTAATGACCCTGAATGCTAAATAAGTATTCTGGCTATAAAAAAAAGAAAATGGTTTTTGAATAAAACAATATTTATCTCCTTTATATCATTTATATAAGTATTGAGACAGAATAAGGATAAATGATATTAGAAATTTCAAAGAATTTTCTCCTTTAAGATTTTTTGTATATATAATATAAGGAGGTGTTGTAATTTCATATAGAATATTAATGTATATCCCAAGCTTTTCATTATCAAAATACCTATTTTGGATAACCACGATTGCTGATATCTTGAATGCATATGTTTTGTGCAAGTTTACTCCCGTAGATGGACTTCTATTTGCTCTCATAACATTAATTGTTTTTCTGCTAAAAATACCCGTATACTTCGTAGTATTCATACACTTCAACAGAAGACTTGTATATTTAGGATTTCTGGGAATGGTTTTATCCATACTATACGTCTGTGCAACCATTTGTCTTTTGTATATATCTAAATATTTTATCATATTTTTCTTACCAATAATAGTATATGGTGTAATTCAAGGCCTTATAATTTTACTAAAAGGTATACTTGCATTTAACGTAATAGTCTTGAGGGTATTTTTAGCGTTTGATGTAACGATTCCTAGTGATTTTGGATTTTTACAAATGAGAGCTCATATAGACAACTTTGCAAACTATTTGATGTAAATATCCCCAAACATCTTTCAAGTTCAACGATTCTATTTTCAGTATGAGACTTATAATAGGAGAGATAAGAATTATATTTTTAATAAAGTTTATACCTTAAAAATTTAAAATACACCATCTCTTTATGTATATTTTTAATTTAATACTGCGCGTAACCAGATTTATTGAACTTTTTAATTTATTTTACGTGCTTTAGTGATACTAGTTTAAAATTAATTGGCCAATATCAAGTTTTCTGGTATAAAATGTGATTCTATTATTTTATTTCTGAATAAACCGGTGTCGGAACGATTGTCTACAGTCCCATCTGTGTACATTAAAAAATTTTAATCCCTTATATTTATAAAAATTACTTTTAAATATTTAATTTAATCGCGTTGGCAAGACCCTTCAGAAGATTAAGAAGATTGATCCTGTTAGATCTATATAGTTCAGTGAAATTGATTATTTTTTGTCTTGTTCTACATAGATTTTTTTTCTTTCTTTAAGATCTCCACCTTCAATGAGCCCTAGAAATTCTAATACATTTGACATGTGTAACTCTGTTAGTATCTTTTGAATTTCAAAGAAATTGTGATGCGATTTATTAACTGAGCTATTTATTGCAGAATTGCACACCTTCAGCATAATATTTAGTGCGTCCTCTACTCACACCATTCTGTGACCATATTTCCCTGGCAAATAGAGACATGTTGTCTGATAACCAAACATCTTCTATGTAGGCAAATATATCTGTTATTTGACGGGATGTATTAGATAGAGAGTTTTTGATAGATCCCACACCTTATCTATTTTTGCCAAAGGTATTAGAGCAAGAGCTGTAATCATACCTATGGATTCCCTAAAATTTCTGTCATTATTATACACCGGTTTCAGCCCAAGATCCACGAATTTTCTCCAAATCGCTTGCCCAAAGTGAAAGAAACATCCTTTTCTTATTGCAGAGGGGAATGCAGAATTGATGGCGTTGAAAGTTGCGTATTCAAAATCAATTTGAACAATGGAAGGGGAAACCTCAAAATTTTTTCCTGGAAGACTTTTATTTTCGTAAAAAGATGATCATAGGAAACAATACATCAAGAGAAAACATTGAGAATTGAATTCACCATGAATAATGTATAATTGGTAAAATTCATTAGGCGCAGATTTAAAAGTTCCATCCATATATATTTAAAGACCATCTTGTGATATAGAATTGGAGATAACCCTGGTGTCACCTAATACTACCATCGCTTTCTCTTCAGTTTCATGATGTAATAGCATATTTCCTCACATGTGGCAAAGCAAACATATCTGGTGTGAAGGTCACAATTATTTCCTCTAAAGATGAAGGATAGTACTCACGCTTGAGCCTGAAAATCATGGTTTTTAGAGAGGAGAAAGAAGGAAAATTTTGTAAGTAAGATCTGTTGTACTCATAAAAGGTCGACAATTTATTTGTCGCCTTGTTAA
>SBJO01000035.1:9481-23452 GCA_015832245.1 Nosema granulosis
GTTTTTTCTTTTTGCATAAATAATATTTTGCTCATGTTTTTTCTTTTTGCATAAATAATATTTTGCTCATGTTTTTTCTTTTTGCATAAATAATATTTTGCTCATGTTTTTTCTTTTTGCATAAATAATATTTTTCTCTGCATAATATTACCCAATGGGAATAAAACAACTTTCAAAAGTTATCAAGGACAATAGCAAGAAAGGTATAAAAGAAAGGTCTTTGGGATTTTATGCAGACAAGAAGGTTTGCATTGATGCTTCCATGTTTATATATCAATTTCTAATAGCAGTAAGATCAGATGGAGCATCTTTGGGTACAGAAGACAATACAACATCTCATATTGTTGGGATGTTCTACAGGACAATCAGATTGGTAGAAGCTGGTGTGACACCGGTGTATGTTTTTGATGGTGCTCCACCAGAATCAAAAATGTTTGAGCTTAAAAAGAGGACTGAGAGGAGAGAAAAGGCAGAAGAAGGTTTCAAAAAGGCAGAAGAAGGTGGAGACAAGCAGGAGATGGAGAAGTTCGAAAAGAGAAAGATCAAGGTAGGAAAAGAGCATGTTGAAGACTGCAAAACCTTGCTCAAGCTTATGGGAATACCTTTCATCACAGCTCCCAGCGAAGCAGAAGCTTTTTGTGCATATTTATGCATGAAGAATTATGCAGATGGTGTGGCTACTGAGGATATGGATGCTTTGACTTTTGGAGCACCACTGGTCCTTAGAAATTTCACAGCATCTCAAGCTAAGAAGGTTCCAGTATTGGAGTATGATCTTGGGACTATCCTTAAAGAAATGGGGTTGAGTATGGATGAGTTTATAGACCTCTGCATACTGCTAGGCTGTGACTACAGTGAGACACTGAAAGGAATAGGAATCAAAAGGAGTGTGGGGTTGATTAAGAAATACAGAAGCATTGAAAAGATCTTAGAGAAAGAAGATATCAAAGAAGAAGAAATCAAGAAGTTTAATTTTGAGGACGCTAGAGCCATTTTCAAAGAACTTCCATTTTTAGAAGCAGAAGTCTCAGAGTTTAAAATTCAGTGGGAGGAAATCAAAGTAGAAGAAATCAAGAAATTCCTCGTAGAAGAAAAGAAGTTTGGTGAACAAAGAGTAACAAAAGGAGTAGAAAAACTTCTAGCAGCTCGGAAAAGACCCAAACAAGGAAGACTTGATCAATTCTTCAAGATAGTCCCAAAATGAGAATATTTATGCATTTCTTAATTGCATAAATCCTCATTGCAATTTATAAAAGGCTTTCAAATACGTTGGACAGCGCTCTAGAATAAAATTCTTAAGTTCTATTTCTGAGTATAGAAAGATTCCTTTCTCACTCACAAGACCAAAATCTAGCAGATCGTAGTAATAAAACAGTATTTCTTCATCTTTTACATTTTTAAGCTCTTTGATCTTCACAGTTGCTTTTTTAAATTCTCTAACTACATTGTTGTAGATTAATTTCTTACGGAGAGAAAGAATCAGAATAGAAAGATGAATTGGATTGAAAATAGAAAGAATATCTGAATAGTCCTGAATTCCATATTTGGATCTTGTGCAGATTTGAACAAGCTTATCTAAAGAAGGAAAAATTTTATACTGTCTTTCAATAATCTCATCATTATTCTCATTCTTATTTAAAATTTTATAGAGCATTTTGTACTCTTCAATCGTAAGATTCCTTAAAAAGTGTGTAGAATCATTAAATCTTGATCTTACTCTTCTCTCAAGAGAATCTAAAGAAGAACAATCTGTAGAATACATCAAAATCTTGCAAGAGGACGATGAAGCTTGCTCTAGGTAGAAATAGAGTAATTTGTTCTTTGATAAAGATGTACAATCCCTTATATCCATAATACACAGTGCCTTGGTCTTAATCATATCCTCCTCTTGATTGATATCCAGAATGCCAACCCCTCTCTTTTTGAAGACTGTAGAGACAGCCTTGACCACAATTCCTACTACTTCTTTATCTAAACCACACAGAAATACTTGACTCTCCTTCTCTAAATTCATGCAAATATTTTCAATATCATCTGCATAAATACTCTTTATAGATTTATCCATAGGGATAAAAAATAGGATAAAAGATCATTCCTTGGAGTATTCTTCTTAAATATTTTTAGGATTATTCTTCTTAAAATATTGCTAGGAGTATTCTTCTTGATTCGTCAATTCCTATACATTTTGTATTAGTTTTCTTAATTGGTTTGTTTTTGATTTAAAGAATTCTCGTACCCCAAAGTATGAAAAGTGAGGAAAGCAATCTGTGGCTTAAGAAATTATTCAATGCAGAATATTTCGATACTTGGCTAGCAGTGTCCTATCTCTATAGATACCCCTCAGTGGGGATCCACCAGTATATCTGTAGGAAGCTACAGTACTCAGATGATATCATAGTAGTTCTCCCACAGCTAGTCCACATCTTCCTCTACCACGCAGATACAGAAGTCAGTATGCCAATCTACAATCTCTTTAAAGTATGGTCTGGAAAGAGCAAGAAATTCTTCTGTGCCATCTACTTCTACTTAAAAGCATACATTGACTCAGAAGACTCCAAGAAATCAATCTACTGCTATTTCTTAATTTGTGACATGTTCCAGATGGAGAAGAAGCATCTGCTGCGGAATACTAAAATGTTGGAAGTTCAGCTGACCCAAAAGAGAAGAATCAATAGGACTCTAGGGATTACAAAGGATAAGAAGGGCGTCCACAGCTTTGATGGTATTTTTTTATTTTTCATGAAGAGTGTAGTGTGGTCTCTTGGTGGTAAACTACTAAAAAGTGTGAACGAGTACGAAGAAGTATTTCTGCCTACTAAGATGGCTACTAATATTAATTTCTCAGCAGAATTAAATTCTGGGAATGCATTTCGATCTGAATCTATCAAAAGTTCAATCAACCTGCTTCTCACTCTGGTAGAAATATCCTCCAGGCTGAAGAAGCTTCCAAAAAACCTACGCCAAAAAGGACTAGAAATGGAGCTTAAGCTTATCAATTGCAATCTACCAGGGAAGATATCTCTACCATTCTCCAAATCGAAGTATGTTCTTTCAGTAAGAATAGAATACTCACACGTACTCAACTCTGCAGAAAATACACCATTCATTGTAGTATTCGAAGTAGCCGACCAAGCAATTACAAACAATGTACAGATCAACGAAGAGCTGAGGAATGCTTCTTTGATCATGCAACAACTCAATACAGTTTCTGGGCTTACTTACCTGAGTGATATCAACAATATTAAAGAAAATGTAATTGCTTCTCTAGAGAAGATTTTGAACACAGAGAGGCCAATGAAAAGCACCACTGGAAGGCTAGAAGAACAAAATAGAAAGAGAGAGACCATTTCAAAAAAAATAAATGAAAGAGAGAAGAAGCTATTTCAAAGGAATACCTCTAGTAATATGGAACTGATTCGAGAGGATAGTGTAGATGATAGTACAGGAGATTATAGTGCAGTAGACTACAGTGCTATCTTTTTCAGCCCATCTTTGGAAGAGGAATCCCAAACAGAAGTCAATACAGTTGTAGATATCTACTACGATGAATGGAAGAAGAAAGAAGAGGCTGCTAGAAAAGATTCTGTGTTCGCTGAGATGAAAGGTTGGAAGCTAAGCTCGTTGATTGTAAAAACTGGGAATAGTCTCAAACAGGAGATCATAGCTTATCAGATTCTCCACGAAATGAAGAAAATTTGGATGGATGAGAAGAAAGATATTTGGATCAGAACTTATAAAATCTACTTTATAAACAACACAGCTGGTCTGGTAGAAACAATCACCAATGCTTATTCAATTCATAAGATCAAAGAAATGGGCCAAGAAGATAACAAGAACTTCTCTCTTAAAAGCTACTTCATTGAGAAATATGGCTACCAAACTGTAGAGTACAAAATTGCAACCTTAAACTTTTTGAAATCTTTGGTAGGATATTCCCTGGCTAGCTACATCCTTCAGATTAAAGATAGACACAATGGAAATATTCTCTTGGATTCTGATGGACATGTTGTACATGTTGATTTCGGATTCATCTTGGGAGATCACCCAGGTTTCTATTGTGTAGAGGTTGCCCCCTTTAAATTTTGTAAGGAATATTTTGATCTCCTTGATGATCTCTTGGAAGAATTCAAAATGCTTTTCTTGGAAGGATTTATAGCACTTCGTAAGCACTCAGAGAGACTGTGTCGAATTATAGAAATCTTGTCTGAGAATTCTGATGTAAGATGCATAAACAAGAGAGTTTTATACAACTTTAGAGACAGACTCAAACTGGAGATGAGTGATAAAGAAATAGAAATCTATGTCATGTGGCTTATCAACAAAAGCTTCAACAGTATGGGAACAGGGCTTTATGATTCCTACCAATACTTCTCTAATGGATACTTGTAATATTCTAGTAAAGTAAAAGCTTAGTATCAAATCATTTATTGGCAAGAAAAGACCTTCTTTCTGTAAATATTATTAAAATATGTTCTTCTATTCTTCTGTTTTTACTATCTTGCACCAGCTTGGAATATCTCCAAACTCTGTAGAATAAAAAGTCTTCATATTAGGGGAATCACATCCTACGAAAATTACTCCTCCACATGTCTCGAAAGTATTAATCCTCTCCCTTAGTTTAATCTCTCCTAGCACAACCTCTTCTCGGAATATTTTAATACTCGAATCATCTGTACTGATAGTATTTCTCCCTACTACTTGAATCTTCTTGATCTCTCCTTGGTGGCTGTGCCTACCCAACGGAGTTTTGGATCTCAAATCGAAATACATCACATCTCCCTCAGTTGTACCTGTAGAAAAGAAAATACCATTCTCTGAAAAATCCATGCTTGTAAAATCATGCTCAAATTGTGTACTAGATACTATAGATGATGTTCTTTGATCTATAAATTGTATTTTTTTCTCCCCACACAACCCTATTAGCCCATGAACATTATTAATGCTCACTGAATTTATTGCCTTTATTGTAGTCAAATATGGACTTTCAAACCTTCCCTTCTCAAGACAAAACCTATAAACCTCATTACTCTTCCCAACACAAAGTACATTTGCTTTGAACTTGTTAAGCTTAACATCGAAGCATAAACTTGGCATTCGTATTCTATCATGCATTCCGTATTTAGCATGAAACTCTAGAAACCTATCAACTCTCAAAACACATAGTTTTTCAGCATCTTTATCTAGTGGTTCTACTCTAACAGCATCACTCTCTAAATGTCTTTCTGTTTTTTGTGAAAGATTAAAAAGATCGTGAGTCTTGACAGATGGTCTATATGTGCCGATACTCGTCAATATCTTTTTAGATTCACTAAGCTTCATATCTGTGCAAGCTACTGAGTATTCGAAATTTTTTATCTGATGAATCTCGGAGAATATCATAAAGGGTGAAGAATCTCAACAGACAAAATATAATTTTTCGCATTGAAGGGGTTAAAATAAATAAAAAACACTCTGAGCGGGACTCGAACCCGCAATCTTCTGCTTAGAAGGCAGACGCGTTAGCCATTACGCCATCAGAGCTTGACTTCCTCACCTTTGAACAATAAGATAGATACTGGTTTCCGCACTTCAAACGCACTTCTGAATTTTATAGGTAGCGTTATTATTGTTTCTAGGCCATAATATAACACAAATATCTGAAATGCTTCTTCGTATTCATCTATTTTGTAAATTTTTCCATTGAGAGTTAGCAATCCTTGTGGTGTTTCTTCGTAATGGTTTGATATTAGAATTTCTAAGCATGTAACACCCTCAACATATAACTGTGACCTGTGCATCATAAGACTGATCATAGATTCATTGTTTGATAAATGAACTGTGTATATTTTCGGAAACAGTAAACCTTTTATACTCACATCTCTTATCATAAACAAGTTCTTGTAAATTATCATGAATATAAAAATTCAGACATGTATTTAAGCTTTTTTGCATAAATGCATAATAATCATTGTGTTGATTTTTGTAGATTTTCAGTAAAGCAAAAAATAAAAGACATTTGTGGGTCTAGTAAGTATCATATTAATTTTTTTTTTAGTTTTACTTGCATTTCATTATAAGTTGTGAAATGTTGAAAAAAAATTAACACATTTGGCTTAATATGCAATGCTAATTATTTAATTATTCATTTTCTTTATTACATGTTCTGCTATATAAAGGATAAAAATTATTAACACCACATTAATTAAAGTCAAACACGTGCATAAATTCAAGCGTCTTGTATATTCTACATGATTGTATGTGTATTCCCTAATTTCAATATGTACTGTAATGTATTCTGCTTTGATAATAAAAAAAGGTCAATAATTTCAACTTCCCTTAACAAAAAATTTAACATATAAATATTGTATTAGGTTAAATGTTAAACGCTATTAACTTAACTATTCTTAGAATCCACAAGAGAATTTTCTGGAGAATCTTGGAAATCCAAACTTCCTTGTTCTCCATTTTTATCACATCTCAAAAGAACTAGATGGTCTGTAGTGTCCATATTTAAGCTCTCTAGTCTGTATATATACGCCTATATAAGATCAATTCCTTCATGTAGCTGTACTGATAGTTTTTCATCACTAAAGCACGATTAAATTACGACATTTTTAAGTTTTGGCGTGTTGTGATTTGACCTAAAAACGTAAATTATACTTTTAAATTCACCAGTTATATTTTTATTTGTGATTTATAGCCATTCGAATACTCTAAGGCTAGTAAGTTTGAAAAGTTAATGTGGGTTTATATGCATCCTGTTTCTGATGATCCTATAAGAACAAATGGTAGGTTTGGATCAAGAGCATTTTTTTTATCCGAAACATAACATCTGTTTCGGATAAAAATATATAAACGCAAGTTTATAAATAAAGGTTGTCATTTCTTTAAAGTTGTATTGCATTATATATAAAGGACCTGTTGGTCAGAGGCTCCCATTTCCCAACTGTTTAAACAAAAAAAATTGCAATTTAAATGTCCGAAAATTCTATAAAAAATCATTAAAATATAATGTGAATTAAATCTCAAGCGATTGACTGTCCTTCCATAAATAGGCCTAATTTGATACAGCTTCTCTTAGCATCTACTGTAGTAAATGTTATTGAAACAGCTATAGATCCCAAGGGATCACAGCTCTAAAGAAGGTTTGGTGTCTAACCAATAATGAAGCTTATTAGGATCAGGTTAAAGAGCTGATATGAGATATATCAGATTGAGGTTATTGGTCTAATAACTTTAACAAGACTATCATAAGCAGAACAAAGTTAAAAAATATGTTTGTATTTCAATTCTATATTTGTGTACCCAACAAGTGGAACATTTAAATAAAATTTTCTTTCTCGGGTTTGCTAACAGTTTAAGTGAAAAATAAATCAAGATCAGAATTTTTAAGGACCAAATTATAATATTTTCTTTTATGTACCGGGTTTTCAGATTAGTTGATAAACATATTCTATATTTTAATTTGCTCAACGGTTGAAAGATTGTCTTTTTCTAGTTTTTTTAATAACAACATTAAGGAACGCATCCCTTATTCTTTTAACTCAAAAAAATAAATCATCTTCGAATTTCTCTGTAACATCGAGTATCGAATGTTATTTTCTCCAAGCTTTATCAAAAAACAACTGTATTGTTCGTAGTATATTCTCGGCTACGAAAGAAATCTATGTGCCCCATCTTGATTTTTTATAAAATAGAATTTTGTTTCTCTATTTTTAATTAAAACTTATTTTGAACTCTAATGAGATAAAATGGTAAATTTTCTCTCATCTTTTCGCACAATATATGTAAACATTTGATCTAAAAAATCATATACTTAAAACAAAAAACGGGATTCAAACACCTTAAAGCTTTTACAGCATATGGTGCAGCGTTAGATATATTAAACGAAGGTTTTGCAACTAAATTTTACCTTCGTACAACTCAATCTTCAAGCTAATAGTTTATTGTCTTACTATTTGATGGTTAGTTTTGGGAGCTAACAGTTCATAATAGGTATATTTTTATTCTCTCTTAAAGTCCTGTTAGTTATACATTCCAGAATATTTAATATATAACGTCACATTGCCGTCAGAAAGAAGGTAAATATATCTGTTCCTTAATTTTGAAAGAAGTTCCCTCTTTTTATCATCGAATATAGGCACAGCCATCTTACGGTAGTAAGAATCTTCATGAATGGGTTTCCAGTATAATCTTGCATAAAACTCTTTAAATTTTTGTTTTGAAGTTTGTATAGAGGTATATTTATCACAGTAAAGGCTTCAATCAAAATTTTGTCAAAAGGAATATCCAGTACGGTAATCGAATTTGGTTTTCTAAATGTATCTTTGATGACAGGTGCCTATAAAACAATCTTGTTTACTCCTTTGAACTATAAGAAATGCTCTCGTTGCAAAAAATGCAAATTCTCACCCCATTAATTATTTTGAATAAATTGCTCTTCAATAAAAAAATTTACAGCGATTTTAATGTTTCAATTAGTTTCATTTTTGGGTTAAAAATTGCAGCCATAAATGCCTGGTCTTTTGCTAAAATTACACAAAAATGCAGCTTCTGGCACTATTTTTCACATACGATACTATCTTTATTTTAAACCCAAGCAAAGCTTCAAAGTGATGACTAAGTGATCATACTTGTGTTTTTTTTCAACTTTTACGGTTACAGGAGGTTAAAGTTCGAGAGACAGGCACCTACGCATGGCTTTATTAAGTTTTTCAAGAGAAAAGATGTTTGCTTTTGTATTTTACTTTTATTTGAATACGTCCATGTGTATCCACACTTCTATTCGCTCTATTATTATAAGCACACTCTAAATATAGTGATCCCTGATTTGTTTAGATCTTGATACGCCGTAATTAAGGCAAATAGTAAAGAATACACCTAAGACTCGTTGTGTCTCCTTATTTAGTATGTGACAACATTCTATCGCACTTTGTAGCCATGTGGTCTGTAGACTTATACTTGACATTGCACAAAATATTTAACACCTTTATTAAAAAGATATTTCTGTTTCATAGTGCATATAGAACATCTTTCTCCGGGCGATAATATTTCCTTGTTTTAGAAAAATTGAACATTCCTAAAACTTGTGAGATGCTCTCTTCTAAACCAATGCAACTTTGGTTGATTTACTTTTTATCTCGATATATATAGAAGATCTCTATGCTTACTCTAGTGATTTAGGTGCAATCTTATACAGTGGATTGTGTTTATTTTTAAAAAAGACTTTATCTTAGAAAATATAAGTTTCGGGTGTTCTATGTTTTCAATTAAACTTTCTCAATATATACATATTCTAGTTCAGATTTGATAGAGACTAATTGAAGGTCAAAAATTTAACGTATAAAACAATTTAATTAAAAGAACCCAAATCAATAATATCACCAAATTGATTCTCTAGCGTGTTGGAGAATATAGTTTTGGTCTCATTGGGTTTATTAGAAGCTTTTTCGGCAGCAATTGGGATGTCATTTGAATCATTAGTCATTCCTGCAGCATGTACTGTTGGGGAGATCTGAGACATTAAATTTGATCTGGGAATGATTTTTTTATCATTCTGGATATCTAAAGGACTTTCGATTCCCATTCCAAAGTCATCAAGATTCAAGAATACCAAACGTTTCTTTGAATCACGTTTTTTTAAAAGAGATTTCTTTTTTTCTGGTGTTTGTATATCTGTCAAAGGATTTGTAGCCATGACAATAGAGACGACAATAAATAGATTGCTGAACATGGGGTGTTTATTTCCAGCATATATATAGTTTTAAGTTAAATTTAAGGTGTCAATGTCATTTTGTGAGATAAAATTTAGAAATTTTTGATAAATTAATTTCACATTTCTACTTGTAAAAAGTATTTTAATGAACAAATTTTCTATAATTTGGCATTTTCATTACTAATAATATAATTTATACTTAAATCATCTATCTTTCTTTAATTTATCAATGTTGTGAATGAAACTTTTTAAAATAAAAATAATACAATTACATTTTTTTTCTAGAAAATTTTTGAAGTGTTTTACAGTTTAAATATATGACTTGTATTAAAATATATTTTCGTTATCATACTTGTTTAAAATAACAAAATCAATTAATACAGTCAAATTTCCTAATAAAACATTATAGTAGATTCAATTTATTATAACAAAACTTTTCATAATATATTAAATACAATTGAAATTTTTAATTTTTTGTTGTAAAACACTATTCCTAGTAGGGGTTCTATTCATAATATGGGATCTATTCATAAATAAAGGGGTTCTATTCCTAGTAGGGGTTCTATTCATAATATGGGTTCTATTCATAAATAAAGGGGTTCTATTCATAAATAAAGGGGATCTATTCATAAATAAAGGGGTGTTCTATTCATAAATATGGGTTCTATTCCTAGTAGGGGTACTATTGATCAGTAAAAAATTAAAAGCTTACAAGTGTAATAATAAAATTTATTTGTGTAAAATATTTGTGTATCTAAAATTAAACTCATAGTGCATTTTCTTGAATAGGGTTCTAGAATAGTCCTTTCTCAAAATCTGAAACATCTGAGGTGATTCCACCGGGGGAGGCTCTTGAGGCATTAGAAAGCTCTCCTGCAGCATCTCTTACCAAAATAATGGGATCAATACCCTTTTTAGGAGCACCCATTTCAATCCAACGTCTAATAGAAGACAAAACATTAAAAAAGGCTGTTTCTTCAACTTTTCTTCTTATTCTCCTCAGTCCAATATTATGAAAGCCATACCTCATCATAAATTTTTCATAGATCTTCAAGAATTCCTCATTCTTATCTTTTGGTATAAGGCAATCCACAGATAAAAATAGATTATGAAGAACATATTCAATGTCCCTATCAGCGGAGATTATGGATCCTTTAATCTTATTGAAGACTTCATTAAATAAAACAGAAAAGAAATCGTTGGAATCTACTTCGTTGTAGAGATTTGCTAAATCTTCGATCAATGGGAAATATTCATTTGTAGATTCACTGATATTTTTTACTAATATAAAATATAAATCTGGGAAATCCCCGTCTTCTCCCTTTTTTTTAAGCTCTAGTAGCATTTTTTCATCGATATTCTTCAAACGTTGCTCTCTCGGAATCTTTTCCACCGGCTCTCTAGTTTTCTCTTGTTCTTTAGCTTTCACAGGCTCTTCAACTTCAGGTTCCTTTGATATATCTATTATATTATCATCTCCTTCTTCTTGGATTTCGTTCTCCTCTAATATGTCACTCAAAGTTGGCTTTTTAATTATTTTTTTCTTTTTTTTATTCTCAAACAAATAATAATATGATAGTTTGTTTTCCTTGGAACTTATAAATTTCCAAATATGAATACAAGCTCTATCGATAATTTCTTCCAATTCTTTTCTTTTGTCATCTCCTATTTTCAGAACTAAATGGTCTTTCCATTTTGTGGGAGCACCTTCTTTTTTTGGTAAAAATACATCAGAAGAGTCATCATCCACCTTATTTTTTATAGGCGTAGGACCTTTATCATCTGTAGAATCATCAGCTTCGTAATTAGCCAACCCTCTTTCTATCTTCCCAATGGCTTCTTTTAAGCTCCTCTTCTTTCTTCTAGAGATTCGCTTACTTCTTAGACCGATAGTAGCACGGGAATTGATGCTCTCCTTAACAAATTTGCTCTGTCTTATTCCCTTGGTGGGAGGACCTTGTGAACGAGTTATCGTCCTGTTTTTATCTTTAAGATGAGGTTTATTAAATACAACGTTGTTACGTTGTTCGTGATCACTGCTTATATCAACTTCTCTATTTTGATCAGGAGATTTTCCATTTTTTATTTGTTTTGTCCTATCTATTTCATTTTCATCTGAGTCCTCACATGTGTAGTATCCCGAAAGTTCATCCTCTTCTTTCCTCTGTGGATCACTGTCTAAAGATAGACTACCCTCGGGCTGTGCTATTGAATCATCTTCTAAATCAACTGGTTGTATTATATCTTGATCAACGGTCTGTTGTCTGCTTGTATTTTGAAGATCATTGTCTAAAGGCGAAGAGTTTGTTTGTGATAAATTTATTTCTGTATTATTTTCAATCTGCTCTGGTTTGGTCTCTTGATCATTATTTGCTTGTAATAAATTCATTTCTGGAATATTTTCTTGGCAATTAGTTTTAAATAACAAATTAATATCCTGTGAAATGTTATCTTGTTGGGAAATCTCCATTGAATCAATTTCATTCTCCATTGAATCAATTTTATTCTCCATTGAATCAATTTCATTTTCCATTGAATCAATTTCATTCTCCATTGAATCAATTTCATTTTCCATTGAATCAATTTCATTCTCCATTGAATCAATTTTGTTCTCCATTGAATCAATTTTGTTCTCCTGTGAATCAATTTTATTCTCCATTGAATCAATTTTGTTCTCCTGTGATTGTTTTTCTATAAAATTTTGTTTATTAAGAGTCTTTAAGATTGTTTTTGGTCTATTGGTAGACTTGTTTTTCTTTAGTGGGGGTTTATTGTTTAGTTCTCCTTTCTTGATCTCAATATTATTCAATTTTAAAACTGATTGTGGTTTCTCTTTAATTTTTTTGTCTTTAATTTTTTCGTGGGGCTTTATAGACTCTTCCTCATTGGGAGGAACATTCCGTAGTGTCTTAGTCGGCGATACCGATGGATAAGGATTTGGTCTATGGTCTGCTCCTTCCCTTCCATATCTTCTGCTTACATATGTCAATATCGGAAACAGTACCAGCAATATTAAAAATATCCACATGATTTTGGTGGGAAGTTGTTTTGTCATTGGGGTGAAGGTTGTTTAATTTATTTTAAAATCTTATCTTAACCGTTTAGAAGATAAATTGTCTTTTATTATTTTTGATCTTTTTGATTTTGCTTACAATTTCTAAGCACAGATATTGACAATCCATAGAAACATTAATGCTACTGCGAAATTCTTTTGGTTTAAAAATAAAAATCCATTTAAAATAAAACTGAAGGATGTTAAAGGGAGGAAGGAGACGTAAATTATATAAATCAAAATTACGATCATTTTGTAATATTGCAATACTTTAAATATTGAAATTTTTTAAGTTACACAAAAGGTATATTGTCTTGAAAATTGAGTACAAAAGCCTTTTTAAAAGTGTAATAACCCAAAGTTGACTACAGTAAATATAGCTCACACCTAACTTAAGCCAAGTCTTTATTTTGTTGTATTAAATAAAAATCTACTGTAGCTTGCTTGAATCTCGGTATAAAATTTTTGCAATGTTTTTCATCTAGCTTAAAATTTAAAAGATACTTTTAATCATTTATCAAATTCTTTGACAGCTAAAGAACAATCTAATATGAATTAGAATTAAAGGTAGTATTCTCATAGGGACTGCTGTCATGTTGATTTAACCGCCTAGAAGAGTAGGGGTTAATTAGATTTAACGTGTTGTGGTTTTGAAAACACCAGAATTGTTAATTTACAAGAATTAAAATTATTAGAAGTGTTAAAATGGGAATGGGCTTTTTGATTTCTTTTCATTACAATAAATTATATTGCTTTCAAATGTTTAAATCTTACACAAGCCATTTTAAAATACAATCTGTCGTAATACGGTAACCATTATAAAGGTATTTAATAAGATAATATAAATCAAACATAGTTTATTATAAATTATTATTAGATGTAAAATATATTTATCGTAGAGTCTCTACTCACGTATATCTCTTCTAATTTTCTGTGTATATCATTTTACCTCCAAGCCCATATGGAGGATTTTGATTGGTTAGTTTTCTGGTATAGCTATATAAGTACTCTTATCATCGAGGAAAAAAATGGAAGACAATAACTCAATAAACCACATTTCGTCTTCTGTTTGCAACAATATAAATACTCTAAGATTTACAAGATGCAATATATTTTGTAAGCAATGCTACCAATGCTTTAAAACCCCCATTCTAAATCCTCTTGATGTTTTTAAACATAGAACAACAAATCACTAAACAACTTGAAATCATATATTCATCGTTTT
>SBJO01000036.1:4974-22770 GCA_015832245.1 Nosema granulosis
TAAGGGTGGAAAATATTGAAAGTTTAACTGACCACAAAAAAATTGTAAAAGAAGCATATTGAATGAATATGAAAAAATCATGCATAAAAATATATGTTAGTTAAATAAATCATGCATAAAAATATATGTTACTTAAAGAAATTAATGAAATGATATTTACACAATATAATATTTTTATATTCTATAACAATGTATTAAAAACAAAATAACAACACAATTCTTCTTTTTAATAATTTATTGAGGTTTATCATTAACTAAAGTAGAATCAATCATTAAAATCTCCATTGCAGTATCAAAAGCTGTACTAATTAAATTCTTTTTTAGAGATAAAGGTTCTAAAACCTTTTCTTTTACCATATTAATAATTCCTCTCCTAGAAACACCCATATTAATCTTTCCTTCCATGTGCTCCTTACGTAGAGTTCCTATAATATTGATAGGATCCAATCCAAAATTCTTTGCAAGAACTACTGGAACCTTTTCAAAAGCCTGGGCTATTGCTCTAGCTATAAAGATAGCTTTCCCTTCAAGCTTCTTAGAAAGACTTCGAACATGGCCAGATAATGCCATCTCAATAGAACCACCTCCACTGACTATTCCACTGTTTCTTTTGGCTGTTCTTATGACTTGTATAGCATCATTTACACTCCTTTCGATTTCTTCTAAGACATTCTCACCAGGTCCCCTGAGCAAAATGGTACAAGCATTGCTGTTGTCTCCTTCGAAGTAATTGTACCTTTCTTTCCCCATCTGTCTTTCCTCAAAAAGAGAGCAACTTGCAAGAGAATCTCCAGTAAAGCAATCTGTAGAACTTACAATTGAGCCACCAAAGGCTTCTATTATCCTTTTAAGATCTGTTTTCGAAACTCTCCCTGCTGAGAATATATTATGCTTAGCAAAATATTGCGTAGCATAATCTCCAATAGGCAAGGAACTTAGTACTACATTAGCACCTGCTTCGATACAAGCATCTAGTTTAGCTTTGATAATATTCCATTCTGCATCTACCACCTTCTTGTACTCTTCAATGCTGTTGATTTTAAGCTCTGCATTTTCTCTCTCTGCTTTCCACTCAAGCTCGATATTCAAACAAGCTATCTTTGGATTTACAATCTTCTTTGGCTGCTGTTCGTAGCCTGCATAGGTAAAGCACTTTTCAAAAGCTATTCCTTTGACCAAGATAGAATCAGAAATGCTACCACCAGGTATCTTTTTTATACCAACTGTACTCAAATCCTCAGAATTTGCATGTTTAAATGCATCTACAATGATCTGAGCAAACAGTTGTTTATTTCCTCTGATGTTCTTGGAATTTACTGAAGTCTCAACGAGACTGTAGAAAAAATCATCATCTGCCTCTACAACAAATTCGTCTAGTTTTTCAATGCATGATTTTTTTACATCTGCCAGAGTGTCATAAATTTGTTCAATCTCAAAGTCTTCCTTAATAGCCTGCTTAAGAGAATTGAGGATAGCACAGGTAAGAACAACTACACTTGTTGTACCATCTCCTATCTCATTATCTTGGGATTCTGATATCTTTACAAGGATATGACCTACGGGGTGTGTGACCTTAAGTTTCTTCATAATAGTAGCACCATCATTCGTAATAGTCATGTCTTCTACGAAAAGTTTATCTAATCCAAAAGGACCCAAAGTGTCTTCCATAAATTCTGATATTTTATTGCACGTGTCTATGTTTGAGATTACCTGCAGCTTCCCTTCTCTTGGGTCTTGAATCTTTTCAGTTTCAATAAAAAGCTGATTCATTTTGGGGGCTAAATGTTGAAAAAAGAAAAATTCAATGGAGAGGCTGAAAATACACATTTCAAAGCCCATTTTAGAGCCTTTTTCGAGGAAGAAAGTGAAGAAGAAGAGGAGTACTTCAGTTTTTCTAATTTTATAAGAGAAAATGTAAATCAATAAAAGTTTTTGAGAGATTAAATTTATTTTGATTTTTCAACCGTTTGAAGGCTTGTCATTTTTTAGAAATATAATTTAAAAATTTTAGAACCCCATGAACTCAGAGATGAAAGAGATTTTTAAGAACACGATAGATCCCAATGAGAGTGTCAGAAAGAGATCGGAAGAGCAACTGAACAAGTTTCAGAAAGACCCAAACATTCTTCTGCAGCTCCCCCAGACACTTATGAAGGATAAGGATCCTATTATAAAAAACACCTCGTCTCTTTTTTTCAAAAATGCAGTTATTGCCGAATGGAGCAACGAGTACTTTCAGCAGACAAGATTTTATATCATCAACAACATGCACAACTACTATGCTGATGTAGATGGAGTTACTCTGGTCGCTTTCAACAGTATTTTAATTCATATCTACAATACCGAGAAAATGGATGTAATTGTACCCTTTTTAAAGAACAATATAGCTCTCCTTAAGTCTGGGAACCCACACCAGGTAGGGATAGTTCTAAATATATTAGAAATGATCTTCAGTGCTGAAAAGATCAAGTACAACTTAGAACATATTTTGGAGTTGATTTTTAATACAGAAGGACAGACCATTCTTACCATGCTTCACGAGTTCATAGGCCAGAGCAACTACAAATCTGCAAAGATCATTATGAAGATACTGGCCAAGAGCTACAACTACTATGCCATTCCAGACTTCCTGTGCAGAGTAGAAATATTTAGCTATATTATCAACATTTCTGTAGAAATATTAAAACTGCCAAATAACAATGATGAATATTACATGAAGACTAAGAAGTGGACATCTTTTTTCCTCAACAAAGCTTCGAACAAGGGCGTAAAGAAGTTTTTCAAAAAAACAGAATTGTCTGAATTTATCACAGAGGCTTCTAGATTTTCTTATATTTACGACGTGTTTATCAAGCAACTGAAGATGGAGCACAATGATTCACCAAAAGCAGAGCCCATTAAAGTCAACACAACAGAATTTTTGACACTGTGTGCTTCCAACAAGACAGCCTACGTGTATTTGGAGAAGGATATTGTATATCTTATCACAGACTATATTATGTCTCTCAACGAACTAAACGAGGAGGAAGAGGATTGCTTCGAATACAACTCAGAGAAGTATCTCCGGGACAAATATCATTATTTCAACTATACTCTCCGTAATGATGCCAGTACTTTGTTCTGTGAGATTGTAAAGAATCTTAAGCATAATGTCAATGCCATGAATTGGCTGTTGGATTTCTTTGTACAAATTTTTGAAGCTTACAAAAACAATCCTTCTAAAGAGAACCTGAGAAAGAAATATGGATGCTTGTTCTTGCTGAGCAATATTGTTCACACCATATTCAGACACGACAAAGAGAAGTTTGAGTATATTCTTAATATGTATATATTCCCTGATATTAAATCTAATAGCCCCATTCTCAGGTCACAGAGCTGCTACTTCCTATCCTTCGTAGAGGAGGAGGTTACTCCTGGAAACTACCTTTTTGAAGCCCTTGATGCTACAATCCAAGCCTTGCGCCAGGAACACGATGCTATCAAAGTTGATGCCACCCTTGCAATCAACTTTTTTATATCAAATCCCAGTGTGAGTGATCGATTTAAAAGTTATATTCCAGAAGTAGTTCAGTCTATTTTGACTCTGAGTTCTTCACACGACATCGAGCCATTAACCTTCTTGCTAGACTCAATCATGCAAAACTATCCAAATGATATTTCTAAATTTGCTCCAGGTCTTGTTAGCTCACTGGGTAGTTTGATAATATCCCATCTCTCATCTAACGAGAATGAGGGGGATGACAGGCTCATGGTAATAAGTGGATTCCTAAGAAGTGTGGAGAGCATAGTAATGTCTATGGAGGATTCTGGTCCTCTTATTATGGAAGTCTACAACAACTTCTACAATGTTCTCTACTATATTTTCAGTGAAAAGAAAGCTGATTTCTTCCAAGAAGCTTTAGATTTAACAAATGGCTTTTTGTTTTCTCTCAAACGTATTGAGAAATCGATGTGCCAGCTCTTTGGTATAATTTTAGCTTTGCCAAGAGATGAAATAATGATTTACCCTACTGAAATAGCTGATGTTATCGACAATTTCGTATCTTTTGGTGTTGATATTGTTTTGGATCCTACAGTTCTGTCGAATATATACAATATAATCACCATCTATTGTCTTGCTGACGATGATAATTTCTATGATGAGGATTTCATTTCAGGTTGTAAAATCATTGAAACTCTGTTGCTTAATGTAGGAGAGAAACTGCTAGCTTTGGATCCTCAAAGACTTGCTTTCTTTATCAATACAGTTATAGAAAACATTTGCAGGCTTGAAGAAGATTCCGTGGCTCTTATTTATGCACTTGAAGTTATTATGCATTGCTACTATCTCAATCCGCATGATACTGCTTGTATTATGATCAACAAGCAATATATTTCTAGATTCTTTGGAACTGTATTTGCTAAGAAGAAAGAATTTGTTAGAGTACACGATAAGAAAATTTGTATTAGATTCCTTGGCAAGTTGTTCTCTGCAGACCAAGCTTCGATGAAAGGATACTTCGATATCTCACAGCTTGTTTCATTTTTTGCAAGCGTTCTTTGCACACTCCCTGCTGCTATAGAAACTAGAAATAGACTTAAGAAACAAGATGAAGAATCGGACGAGGATGAAGATTACAACTATGATGCATCAGACGACTACATGGAGTTGGAAGAAGATATCTATCACTCTACTGTCTTGGATCAGTTCAACCCATTTAGTTATATAGCAAATATTTTTACTAATACTCCACAAAACTCTGTAGCTGCTTTAGTAATGAGGAACATGTCAAATGACCAAATGAGAGCTATAAATGAAGTTTTTAACAACAACTCAGGACATCCTCAACAGTAATCAATAAAAATTTAAGAAAATTCAAGAAAATTTTATAGATTTCCCCTCTTTATGAGAAATTACATTTTTAATAAAATCGTCAGTACAAAAATATCTCGTTCAACATTGTACAAAAAGATTCGAAACGAAACTGGTACTAAAGTTTTTGAAATGATAGAATCTTTAGACTGTGTAGGTGGAATCATAAACAACTCACCACATGATAGTATTGTTTACATCTACAGGTTAAATGAGCTCGGTGTCTCTACAAATAAAGTTATAGATATAATAAAACTATCAAAAAATAGCTGTGCGCATTTCGTTTTATTGCTTTATATCAGGCTCTCAAAGGATTTTAAAGAGCATTATTCCTTCTTTAGAACATATTTAAAAGAATATAAAAAGATTTTAATTGCAAATGATCAAAAATGGGAGTATTTTGATGTTCTTGTGGATGACCTACTGGAGAAAAAGTATTTCCACGGTATTTACCTACCTGAATATTTTGAACTATGAAGAAAAATCTTAATATAAAAATACAATTGTGTTGAATTAAGGTGTTAAACCTAATTAAAACATTGTTTAAAACCAAGCTTTACATCTTTTCAAACCATGCTTTACAGTTTCATGCATCAGTTTAATGCAAACAATTAATAATTTATGCATAAATGTGTAAATCAAACTATACATCTTTTATGAATTAATTTAAAAAAATATATAATTTATGCATAAATGTGTAAATCAAACTATATATCTTTTATGAATTAATTTAAAAAATATATAATTTTATGCATAAATGTGTAAATCAAACTATATATCTTTTATGAATTAATTTAAAAAATATACATCTTTTATGCATAAATGTGTAAATCAAACTATATATCTTTAATGCATGATTTTGTTTATTTTTAATATATACCCTTAAATGAAAGAGAAATATAATACATTTCGAGATTTGTTAAAAAATATTCTTGTACATATTGGAGTTAGCAATAAATGTATTCTACGAGAGAATGGAGATGTTTCTCCCAATTCTCAAATTTATTCGAAACTAGACTATTTTATTGACTTAGATGATCAGCATTGCTTTGTTTTTAAGGGAGATCTAATATACTTGTTAAAATGTGTTCTGCATTTGGTTAAGAATTCTGATGTTTCTTTTGGAAATTTTACGCATGATAAGCACGTTTTCATACTACAATCCCTGGAGAGAATTCTTATATCCCTCAGAGAACAAGAAATGGTGAGGTATTGGTCCATGAAGCTTTCTAAGGAGTTCATACAGCTTTATGAAATCTACAATCTACGAAATTCCTTTGGGTTTTCGGAACATGAAATAGTTATCATCGAATTGGAAACAAGTTCTTGGATTGCTCAAATTAAGAATCTTCTGTCCTGTAAGAAGTCAAGTAGTAAGCAGTGCCTCGTTGATGAAAAAAGGTTCTGGTATCAGTTTGAAGAAAATTTGAAGATTTTTGAATCTTTTTGCACATCAAACCAGTTTAAATTTATGTATCGTGTTGTTTGTGAACTAAATATGCTTATAGCTAAATCTACTTTTGATAGTTTCCAAAACCTGAACAGATATCAAATGCTGTCAAGAATGTTTAATGATTATTATTCAAAACTTGATTTTGAATTGCTCTATCAATCGAACAATGTGCGAAGCTTTGAACGTGTTCTAAATGAGATTGTTACAAAAATCATGAATGATTTAGACAAACAGCCAAAAAAAATCAAAAAATCTCTTAGATCAAACATTAATAGTTTAGTGGAGGCTTCATTGATGGTTCTTAAAAATGCAGATCTACAAGACAATATTAGGGAAATACGAAGTATAATTTCTAATACCTATAATCTGTACTATAGATTATCTGAATCATATGATAAGGAATCTAATGATTGCTTGCTTTTTAATCAATCAATACGAGATCTTCTAGTAAGTTTATCAAACTACAATGACTTGTGTAATGAATTCGAGAATACTGTCAGGGTTAAAACAATCATACGTCTTCTGAGAAAATCCATTAAGACTAAAAATAGCAATCTTGATACGCTGGAATTGAAATCTAATGATTATTCATTTTATATTAAGCAAAAATATAGAAATGTCAATGTTGGTGAACCTTTTCAAGAATTCGTAAGGTTTAATGAACTTTGTATCAATTTGGTTACAACTTGTTTTAAGGACATGTGGATGGACAAAAATATTTATTTTTGCCAAGATAACACTGTGTTGAATATCTACCAACCACAATTCAAAGCAAGTTACACAGATGAGATTCGGCTTAAGAATTTTATACATTCTTGCACAGTTATTGCAGATGATAATGATCTAAGTAGGTATATGTATATTCTAGTAACATTTGGATATTTCCTTCGATTTGAACCATTCTTAAGAGACACACTTGTTGAGAGAACATCCATTTTAGATTATTTCAATAGACATCTTGTGTATTTTTCTAATATGATCGAGTATGAAGAAAGTGCCCTTTTTGAAGAAGTTGGTTTATATTTGGGGTTGGCTTATAATTTTGGGTCTATTTTTAAAGACTACTTTGCAACGGATGAAAAACTGGTTTTAATTCAAACAATTCAACAAAAAATGAAATTGATTGAAGAGAATTTCATATTAAGGTTGAGTTTAAGATTTGAACAGACTTACAATAGATTAAGAAATTTCAATTTGGTGGATCAAAAGCTTATTACAATCAATGATGGTGTAGAAATAAGTTCTTTAGATATTATCGAATTAGATAAATTTTACAGAGAAATTTCAAACTATGAAAAACTTTTTGCAATTCTTTCAAATTATAGAAAAACAAAATCCACAGAAGAATTTGTAGATGAACTATCTGATTCTTATTTCTTTAACCTGCTCAAACACGAATTGAAGCCTTTTCTAGAATTTAAGATTTCCTACCTCAAATATTCTACCAGCCTTCAACTGTTTAAAGACATATTAGATAAAAATTCCAATAGAGTTGAACTATTCAAAGATGAAATTGATGATGTTTTCAAGGAACTGAAGAAAATTTACAATCTCAAAGTTAAGTACCTGATAATTGGTAATAATAGCTTTGAGAAATCAGTAAAGGTATTAAGGAATAAATACTACGAATTTATTATGATGACAACAAAGTTGAACCTTAAAAAAGATTTCAAAGGTAGATTTACATTCAGTGCAGAAGATTATTGCTTAGGTTTTGGACAACCCAATAGCTTGTTTTTTAGAACATGTGTAGAATCTTCATACAGAAATCTTGTAGAAAATTACCTTCAAAATGTTTTAGTTCGAATCAAATATGGACACTTTGCTAAGATGGTGGAAATCACAGAAAAAGAAATTCCAGATTTAAAGATTGGCCTAGAAATATTTAATGAGATATTTCCACAACAAAAGAACGGGCTATTTTTTGATGTTATAAATACCTTTGTAAATGTAGACGAATCACTTGTGAATATGATTTCGAATGTTATTGATAGCGTGATAGAATTGTACAATGATTGTGAAAAATCAATTCAGTTTTTATACAGTCATATTGATGAAATGGATCTGCCTGAAAAAGTAGCAAGCTATAAAAAGAAGATTGAAATTGTACAAAAAGTAAATGGAAATAAGTTTCCTCTATTCAGATTTTCATCAACACTCAATCCTGAAAAATATGAAAAATTGGTAGATGGGCTTGTTGATGAAATTAATAAAAAGAGAAATGAAATATCAAGCAAGCTTTTGAAAAAATCAAAAAAATTCCTGAAAGAAAATGGAGTTGGTTCAGATTTATTTCGAGTCTCCCAGAATGCTATCTTATGTGGACTCTTTGTAGAATTCTACACGAATATTTTTAAGAGGCGTTTTAAAAAGATTAAAAGTTTGAATATACCGGAATGTTCCGATGCTACAGCTGTTGAGTTAGAAGAGATGGCATTGGAATTCAAGAAGATCTTTAAAGATGTTAAAAATCAAAGAGATACGGTTAGTAAATCAATAGAAAGGGAAAGAAAAAGATTGTTTGATAAGCTTTTTATTTTAAAGAACGAGATTGGCAAAACTGAGACTTTGAATATTCAAATCAACGATCAGATAAATCAAATAGAAAAAGATATAAAAGCTTTGAATTATGTTTGTAAGGCGATAGATACAGATCAAATAGATTTATTGGAATTTAAAAAGATGAAAGATAGACTAAGAGAATTTGAAAATATCTTTAAGTTGCGTATTAAATGGAAAGAATACAAAATTCTGTCTATTAAGGAGATAAATATTGATGAACTTCTTCGATTTGTTGAAGAAATAGAGGAAATTAAATTCCAAGATTGTGTGGAGCTGTGTGATAAAAAAGAATTATTCAAATTAATTCCCGATTTATTGAAAGATTACGTCACAGAAGAATATTTCGATACAAATATCAAGCTAGAAGAATTTCTGGTAACATACGATGTAGAACAAATACGAGGCATATTATTTGAGGCAGAGATGAATTTTAGAACCATAAATGCCTTGAAAAGAATCAATGAGACTGTATACAAGGTTTTCTATGAATATGATAATGTTATAACCAACTTTGAAGAAGTAGAGACTGTTCTATTCTCATCTCTAGGTGAATGCAATGCCGTTGAAAGTTACATTAAATTTGACACGCACACAAACAAGATCAAAGAATTAACGGAAACAATTTATGAAATGATCAGAATAAATTCAAGTGTAAAAGAGACTCAAGATGTTTTTATCGATTTAAAAAGGTTGACCTCTAGTAAGGTTTTCGAATCAAAATTGGAAAAATTCAAACAATTTTCTAAAGACTTTGATAGCCTTTTGGAATCTACTAAATATCCTCTAAAAAGTCTTATGAATAAGAAAAAAACGATAAGCTCTCTAAGATCGACAGCTAGTGAGCTACAGCTTTTCGTCAAAAACACAATTATTTCTTACAGGGAAGAAATACACAGATTCTATTTTGTGTCTGATGAAGATATATTGAGTATGCTATGTGGTAGAACAACTTATTCCGAACTCTTATTGCAAATGTACAATATTGATGAAATTCTTGTCCAAGATAATAACGTTGTAGGTTTTAAATCAAAGACAGAAACTGTATTTTTAGAGAACCATATTAGTTTGTCCTTGGGTGAAATAGACTTTTTCTCAGGATTTTCAAATTCACTGAAAACCACAATGGAAGTTTATATGATGAAAAAGGTATCTGGAAAATCAAATCCAGAAACCTACCAGATACAAAAAATCAGTGTCATTGATGATTTCATAAATGAATTTTACTATTTCAATGGATTTGACTTTGAGAATTCAACAAAACTTAGATTTCTTGCTAAAACTGATGAACAATGGAATGGAGCTGTTAAAATTCTATATCCAAAGCCAAAGATGGTAGAAAACAGGTTTATTATCGAAGATTTGATGACAAATGATATTTATATGGAGTACTACCCTCCATCAGACATGGTATTTACAAAACTAACGTCCTCCATATTTTCACTAATATCTTTGGGACTTGCAAAGACAGCTGGTGTTATTCTATTTGGGAAGAGTGGTACTGGAAAAACGGAGACTGTGAAATTTTACTGTAGAACAATATTAAGACCAGTTTATGTCTTCTGTTGCAGTGAAGAGTGTGACATTACCACTTTAGAAAATATTATAAAAGGCTGTATTAAAATGGGAGCATATCTGTGTCTTGATGAATTCAATAGGCTGAAGAAAAACACGATGAGCAGTGTTACAGAGCTTATATACAAGAACAAAGACGATGTAAAATTCTTTTTGACAATGAATTTGGGCTACTCTGGAAGAAACAAGCTCCCAAGATCGTTGCAATCAATATTCACAGAGGTTCGTGTCGATAATCCAGATATAAATGATATAGTAGATATCTTTTTTGAATCCCATTCAAAGAATATCATCAAATTTTTAGAAAAATTGAAGAAACTTTGTGAAAAACATGAGCATTATAACTTTGGGCTGAGAGCAGTAAAGACTGTTATGAATACAAAAGTAGTAGACCCTACTAAACTCTTTAAAACGAAATCTTGTTCTGATGATCTTGTATTATTCGCCCTCTACATCTTTTACTATTCAACCTTATCAAATAGAGATAAAGTGATTCTAAATCAATCTTTTAATGAAGTTTTCGAGATAAATGTAGAAGAAAAGTTTTCATACGAAGATACGTTTGAATTTGGGCTTTCTGTGGCCACAGGAATATTGATTTATGGTGGTAAATCCTCAGGAAAATCTACTTTAATCAAGAACGTAGCTCGTAAAAACAAGATTAATATCGAATATTACAATCCACAAAATACAAATAATTTCTTTGGAGGCTACGACGAAGTGACAGGAGAGTGGGTTGATGGTGAATTTGTGACCTCTGTGAAACAAAATAAGGATAAAAAGATTTGGTATGTGTTTGATTGTATTCTAAGCTCAAATTGGATCGAGAATTTCAATAGTGTTCTTGACGACAACAAAAGTTTGTGTCTAAAATCAGGAGAAATTATCAAAATAGGAAACAAAATGAAGTTCATTTTCGAAGGAGATAGCCTCGAAATGGTTACACCAGCCACTCTTACACGCATGTTTACAATTTACATGGAGAATATTGAAAATAGTAGCAGAGTATCAGAGACAAAAGAAAATATTCAACAGATTTTAAAAGAAAAAAATGGGTTGTTTTTAACAGGCCGAGGGAAATACAATAAATTGGTAAAAATAATTGGAAGTGAGCTTAAAACCGTTGATTCTACGGATGAAAATTCAGAAAACTTCTTTGGGCTGTTTAAGAAAAACGATATTATAATGAAGAACAATCAAAAAATATATGTGAGAGAAGTGTTTTTGTACATCGAGAGATTTGAAAGGGCCAGCCAAAGGCTTCAAGAGTTTGTTCGAGAGTATTTTCAATATGGAAAGATTGGAGAAATTTACCCTACCAAGTTGAAAATAGTATGTGGTTTTGATTCCCAAGATATTCATAACAGACTCCAAAACAAAGCACCTACTTTGGCTTGTGAAAATGAAGATTTTCTAGAAAGAATCCAAATTGGGACACTTTTAGTTAAAAATCCCGAGCAAAATGAAAAATATGTAGAGGCATTATCTTATATGTTGGAAAAAGGGCTTTTAGCTTGTGGAGATATTTGTAAGTTAGAGAATATTTTGAAGATAGCGCTAGATTTGTCTCCCCAAGAAGAATTCAAAGATATTTTCTACTTCGTAGTTTCAATATTTGCTAGAGGGGATGTTTCTACTGTGATTACGAATGTTTTAAAAGAGAAGCCAGTCTTGTTATCTTACAATCCCGAAGTTGGTTTTCATAAATCAACAAATAATCCAAGGAGATTGGCTGGTAATTCCAAAATATGTCTGAAAAGTATGATATCTTTAATACTAAGTATACGCCATTCTTTGATTATAGTAGGTCCTAAAATGTCTGGGAAAAGATTTCTGTTAGATTCGTGTACAGAAAAACTCTATTCAGATCTCAAAATTTACAATTTCTATGACACAGTAAATCCTGAAGAATGTGGAGTCTACCTTGTAGACAGTCTGGATAGAATTCCTAAGATGCTACTTAGAAAGAGTATCTGTATAATTTTAGATATTCCTGATTATATCTGTCTAGATTACAATTTGTTCTACAAAGCACTTACAAAGGGAGATGAAGAGGATGCTGATAAATTTATAGCCTTTGGAGCTTATAGAGATAGGAAGATAAAGTCTTGTGAGTGTTGTTGTATCAAGATACCTGAGTCCAAAAGAATACATTCTAAGAGAATTTACTTGGATTCTGAATTACAAAGAGAAATTGAAGAGCGTAGAGAAGGTTGCAATGTTTTGTTCTACAAAGATTTATATTCCAAGAAAGATACGTACAGAAATGACTCCTACATTATTGTGTTTGATTCTATTTTCAAATATAAAGATTTTGTGGAGACATCTATAAAGCTGTATACTGAATCGAAAGAGAAGTACGACAAGAGGAAGATGCACGTACAAGAAGGATACAAAAGAATCAGCCAATTCAAAGAACAAGCATCTGATTTGTTGGGAGAGTCTGTCAGGAAAAAGCACCAGCTTGATCAGCTTTTGAGCCAAATTAAAGTAAAAATGGACAAAATGGTAGAAATCCAAATTCTTATGAAGGTAGAGAAAGAGAGGATTTCTACAAACCAAAGAGAGCTAGATGAAGTTTTCCGGAGAAGCATGGACAAGAAAAAAATAATAGACAGCAAAATGAAAGATATAATTCCTCTAATAGAGGAATCCAAGAGCAAGATTTCAAGCATATCTAAGAAGCACCTAGCAGAGATCAAGACAATGGTAAAGCCCCCCGAGATTATTAAGTTTGTGATAGAACTGGTGTATACAATGCTTGAGGACTCCCCAAGTGGAAGCATCTCTTGGAATGCCTTAATTCAGTATGTGAGAAAAGAAGATTTTATAAACAAAGTTATGAATTTCTCAGGAATCACCAATTTAAAGAACCTAGAACGTGCTCTACAGGGAAGAACAAAGGAGTCAGCAAAGGCGTATAATGCCTCCCAAGCCTGTGGCATCCTGTATGATTGGATTATAGCAAATTACGAGTACAAGAAGGTACACGTAGAGGTCAAGCCACTGCTCGATGAGACTGAAGAGATAGAAAAAGAAATTTCAAATATCAAAAGTTGTTTGGGAGACGAAGAAATCAAATACCAAAACCTTGAGAAAGAAATAAATGAGAATAAAAAGGAATATTCGAAGCTCAAAGACACACTAGAAGATCTAAAAAAAGAGACTGAGGAGATTGAAAACAAACAGAAAGTGATCAGCACAACTTTAAAAGTTATTCACAATGAGACTGACAAATGGCACATTGAGGACCCAGAAGATCCTCTGAAAACAATGCAAGAGACCACAAAATGGTATTTTGTAGAGAGAAAATGTCTTTTTACTTCTAAAAATCAAAATATTGAAAAAGAAATCAGCTTGCTTCCCGAGAGAAACTTCGTAAAGACGTCTACGAAGCACAAAAACTTTGAACAGCTTCTTAGGAATGTTCAGGAGTACAATACAGATGTCTTGGTGTACGATGTAGATGAATTCATCCCACAGATCCACAGGCTTCTCAAGCACCAGCTGAAGACTAAAACATTCTCAGTGGTTCTAATTTCCAATTTTGATACTAATTTCTATTCTGGTTGTACGTACCAGTACGAAGTCCACGAGAAACTGACAGTTGAGAAATCTATTGATATAAAAAAATATGAAGAATATTTCATGGAAGCCATTGTAGACTACAAAGATATGGAGCATATAATCAGAGCCAAAGAAAAACTAGATTTAAAAAGACAGGAGTATGTCGAACTTAAAAGCAAAAGAGATTACCTAAACAAGCTTAATAAGATCTATTCAGGACTAGATCTTGAATATAAAAAAGCTTATGGTTTTGGATTGTCTTTTAATATCTTTAAGAATTTGTTAGACACGAAAAATTTACAAGACACGAAAAATTTGTTAGACACGAAAAATTTACAAGACACGAAAAATTTACAAGACACGAAAAATTTACAAGACACGAAAAATTTACAAGACACGAAAAATTTACAAGACACGAAAAATTTGTTAGACACGAAAAATTTAGATTTTTTGTTGGATACAATTTCTGAATATTTTAAGCTTGGTTTACCAACAAACAACAAGCCTTTTGATATTAAAGAAGAATTTGAGAAATGCTTTGGGGATGTTACAATCATTACAGATAATGAAGATATCATTTACGAGGTAGAAAGAAAGATCAATCTCCAGGATACAATCTCAGCAGGTTCTATAAAGACCAATGAGAAGATCTCAAAGCTCTTCGAAGCATTTTCAAAGAACGAAGAGACCTATTTGATCAAGAATGTGAATCTTCTTAGTAAGGATATCAAAAGAAACAACAAGACTTCTTGTAGATTTATATTCGTCTCAGAGGAGAATACAAGTCATCATTTAATCTACAATACTCGAATCCTTTACAACCCAAGAGAGAGCTCTATAGAAGAAACTAGAGAAAGATACCTCAAGATATTTGGAGAAGATGCACAGCAAGCCATCGACTACCATTTAAATATACAAAAAACCAGTTTCAAAGACCTGCTGTTGTTTATTTCCAGTAAAGAAGTGTGCTCAGAAAAATACCTAAAATATTTGATTTACGAAACAAAAATTTAAATGTAATAAAAATTGTTATATTAAATTTAAAAGTAATTAAAAAAAATATTTTATTTTATGCATCATATTTTTATAATCAATCAATTTTTACCCTCCTTAATGGATTTGAATTTATTCTTTTTATATATTTCTATTCTTCTTATGGTAGCAAACTACACTCTACCTCTCCTCTTGGAATTTCTCTACAAACACTGGCTTATTGAAGCATATACCGAAATCCTAAGAAGAGTACCATCCAGTAATTTGTATAGATATAAGCTAGAGAGGGCTATTCTACTGTATGATAACATTAAAGATGGATTCTCAGGAAAAAGAGAGCTATTCTACAGATTCTCCCCAAAGTTTAATTTGGGAATATTCCTACCAACAATTCTTCCTCTTCTAAAAGCTTACAAAAAAAGAATAAAAAACAAGAAATTATATTCTAATCTTGCATAAACAAACTAATACTTTTAATATTTTGCATAAAACCTTCTTTGCATATTTAATCTCCTCCGCATAAAACTTAATCTTTCTTTAGTTTTCCTCACAGCAATCCTTTTTTAACAAGCATGTTGTACTCTTTAAAGACAGGTCGAGAGATGACACCATCCTCAAAGAGTTGATAGCCATAGATACAGAAGACCTTCTTTCTAAATTCTGGGTCCTTATCTCGAATCTGGTTGTAGATATGGACAAGTAGTTCTTCTTGCTTCTCCGGGGTGTTCACAGAGCCTTCCAATATTGGGAAGAAAAAGGATGCACTTATAGCTGAATCTTCCACATCCTCCGGGCTCACAATGTCTGTGAGGAACACGGCGAATGCTTCTATGAGATCCAAATCAGAAGCATTCCAAATAATTCTCAACATGTTGACCTGCTTAATAACCTCTTCGATTTCTACTCGTTCTAAATAAACCTCCTCGAGACACTCTTTGAGATAGCCAACTAGATCATCAAAGAATGTCGAAGTAGCTCTAACTTGTTCTTCTATTTCTATCTCAATCTCCAGATGATCAAAAGATATCTTTTTATTCTCTGAAAATACAATGTAGCCATTTAGATCCTGACTTAGGTCGATATCATCCCACACGATGCATTTGCTGATGTTTCCGGAGATTGTACAGCCACTACCAACAAAGCAATTGTTCAACCTGAAGTTGTCCTTGAAACGGTTGTTGCTGCCCAGGACAGTGTTTTGGACTTTCGTCTCCGTGTAGTTTAACAGCTCGTTTGTGTACCCGTCTGGGACATCGTAGAAGTAGTTTCCTTCGCAGTGAGTCATCCCTTTTGTCTCTCCGGCTATTCGTAGTTTAAACTTAGAAATATCCTCGAACTTACCACCTCTTACATCTTCATTGAATTTGTAGTAGTCGTAAAGAGTGATAATTTCTCTACTGTAGCCAAACTTAGCTTCGAAACTTATTCTCATCAGAGCATCATTTATTGATGAAGAATCTTCATGCAACAAATCTCCGTTACAGCTTCTCACGAAACCTATTTTGTGGTTGAATGGGTTAAACGCTAGTAGGCCTTCGAGTAAATCTCCAAGGCTGGTGTAGTCGAAGTTCTCTGCAAAAATGGAAAGAACGTCTGAAGAAATCACACCTATTGTTGGTGAGGAGAGATTGAATTGGAAGTCCACTGTGCTGTAGGTCTCCAGGGTGTCTTTGATATGCCCTGTATTGTACTTGCCATTGATACACTTCTCGTAGAAAATTATTTCATCCCTACGAGTCCCATAAAAATGGTTTATTTTACTGTTACTGTTTGCTTGGTGGAGAAAAAGTGTCATTAGGAAATCACTTTGTCGATGCTTCTCAAAAAGCAAATTCAGATTGAAATTAGTGTAGTGGTTTGCATAAAGAATCAAGAGATCACTGATATCACAGTCTGAGTCACTCATCCCCCTTAGGACATCCCCCAGACTCGCACCATCAACCTCCATAAATGCAAAGTTCATTTTTGTAGACATCTCCAGAGACTTGACATGCTTCTCCACTGCTTTGATATTCTTCCCGGTGACTATCACATTGTTCAGCCTCTGGTCATGCAGAGACTTCAGAATATACTCGATTAGTGGGATGTTGGCTACTGGAAACAGAGCCAGATTCTCCTTTTTGCAAGTCATCTCTGTGGGTATCTGCTTGGTCTCGTAGAAGTCACATACCAGCAGAACTATGTTGTTGTTTTGTCGAACATAATTTTTTGTGTTGTCCATATTTTTTTGGGAATAAATTTAAAAATAAATTTGTTTGGCTCCAAAAGACCAATGAGACAGAAAGTGATGCAAAGAGAAACCAATCAAGAACCAATCAGAATTTAAAGATGTTTAGGAAATGTTTTAGAAATCAATGTTTAGCAATCAATGATAAAAATCATTTTTGAAATACTTTGAAGTGGAGGGAAAATTTGCAAATTTATGCAAAAACTATTAATCTTAAAATTAATGCATAATCTTGTAAATGTTAATGCTTAGAAATAATTCTTAGAAATAATGCTTGTAAATGTTGATTCTTAGAAATGTTAATGATAAGAAATGTTGATTCTTAGAAATAATGCTTGTAAATTTTAATGCTTAGAAATAATGCTTGTAAATGTTGATTCTTAGAAATAATGCTTAGAAATGTTAATGCTTAGAAATTTGATTCTTAGAAATAATGCTTGTAAATGTTGATTCTTAGAAATGTTAATGATAAGAAATAATGCTTAGAAATGTTAATGCTTAGAAATTTGATTCTTAGAAATAATGCTTGTAAATGTTGATTCTTAGAAATGTTAATGATAAGAAATAATG
>SBJO01000037.1:0-29211 GCA_015832245.1 Nosema granulosis
CCACACACTGTCAATATGGTTATATTCATACATCATTGTTTACATTTAATACATCATTGTTTACAATTGATCGGGTTAAACTATATAAGCAATTATGCGCTTAACCCCTAATTTAGAATGAGTGAAATAAATCCTTTTACTTTAAGTCCTGACGAGAATTTGTATAGTTTTAATAAGTATAATTATATTTTATAGAACAACAATATATTTCATAGATAATATCTAGTATAATTATATTTTATAGAACAATATCTTTAATAAAACACGTTTCAGACAACATTTATATTCAAAATATCTTCTCAAAACGATGAACGAGAATAAAAACAAGATATACGACGAAGCTTGGTGTAAAAAGGCTGGTGATCTTCTTTCTCAACAACTATCTTTGGAATTCCAGGCTTTCTACTTCTATACTGAGTGCTATGCTTACTTTGCTAGCAGAAAAGTTGCTCTTAAAGGTCTAGCTAGCTTCTATAAGCACCAGTTTGAGGACGAACTTAAGCATGCAAAGATGATTATGGACTTTATGATAAAGAGAGGCTTTAGCATCAATCTGGTTCCAATAAAGACCCAAATTTTCGATGCTTTTAAAACTCCTATGGACATTCTGAAATTTAGCAAAGAGTACGAAGAAAAGGTCATGGCAAACTTGAACTACATTTCATACTACGCAGATAAAGAAGGAGACTTGACAATATGCCAGTTTCTTGAGGATTTTCTAAAAACACAAGTTGAGGAGATTTACGAATTCAACGAGCTCTACGTAAATGCAAAGAGATGTGCAGAGGAACAAACAATGTTTCTGTTCGATGATGCGCTTTACAACAAACTACACAAAAAATAAAAAATTAATTTAAAAAGGGAATCTGAGAGTAAGCCTCATTCGGTTAAGTAGAACAATACTCAACAGCATTGAACTATTGTAACGAAACAACATCGATTAAGATTCCTTTCGGTATGTTTCCGAGGACTTTCCTTAGAGATAACTCCACTGCTGTTCTTCAGATTCCGGGGTTAAAAAATACCGTTATTTATAAAATAAAAAAATCTATAAAAAATTATAAAAATTATAAAAAATACAAAAAAATTATAAAAAATTATAAAAAATTTATAAAAAATTATAAAAATCTATAAAAAATACAAAAAAATTATAAAAAATACAAAAAATCTATAAAAAATTTGTAAAAAAATTGTAAAAATTTTAAAAAAATTTTAAAAAATTTAAAAAAATTATAAAAAATACAAAAAATTTGTAAAAATTTTAAAAAAAAATTATAGAATTTATTAAATATTTATAAAAAAATCAAATTTATTTATTTACAATATGTGAAACAATAGAGCTAACAAAGGCAATATGCATATATCAGCAACACCGTCCGAGGACAATTTAGACCTTTTATTGCCTCCTGATGTGTTTTCTGGTTTGTAATCTCCGAGACAATCTTCCAAGTTAACAAATGTATAGCCATTTTCTAAACCAATATTGATAAAATCTTGAAGATATTGGTCATTTTCTTCTTGTGAATCGTGCATTTGTACTATAAAAGAGTCAAATTCAGGATTAGAAGCACAGATCATTTCTTCAAACTCTTTTAATGGGTCAGGGAACCCTACAACAGAAAAGTTAGCAGAGGTTTGCGTTATATTATCGTTATACAGAACAGTGTAGATGTCTTGATTGTATAGTGAATCCATTTCAGGAGCTCTAGCGAACTTAATTTTTGACCCCGAGGACTTATTAATGGCACAGACCTGTTTATTAATATCTACTTCGACCTGGTTGTAATCCATATTGTCATAGTCTCTCGTAGGATTAACTCTTAATCCAAGTGTGTGTCCCTCCTCAATCACCAGCTTATAGATATCAGTCAGGTCACCTGTCATTCTTTGATGGATTGTAAAATGAAAAGTGAGTTTGATGTTGTTTTGTCTCGCTATTTCCAGAATTGTAAAAGTATAATTTGTTGGACCATCGTCAAACGTAATAGCTATAATTCCAGCATTTGTACAAGATCTTGGTAGTTGGCATGCTACATTGATTATTTGCCATAGTATAGATAACATATTAGACAAAATCGCATGGTTTTTATAACATTAAACTTGTTCTGGAACATTTTTAATTGCCATTTTTGTAAAATTTTGTACAAACAAACTTATCAAACCTAAATTTTTAATATTAATTAATCTCCGAAGGTGCAATACATTTCAATTCTACTGCGTGTAGGCCCATTTTCATTGCAAAATCGATTGTTTTATAAACCATTTTGTGTCTTTGAAGAAGACTTACATTGTTAAATTTGTTTGTTACAATCAATATTTTGAAATGCGTTTCTTTTGACGTATTCCCAGCAATAGATTCGTGTCCTGTATGTAAATAAGAAACATTTTCAATTTCCAGTTGCTGTGGAGAGTATTCTAACTCCAAGCTCTCCTTTATTTTTTTTTCCAGTTGAGAACCCATTTTGTAAAATAAAAAATTTACTTAAAAACTCGTGTCTTTTTTATATAAAAAATTTACTTAAAAATTTGTGTATACTTGTGTTTCTATTTGTGTATACTTGTGTTTCTATTTGTGTTTCTATTTGTGTATACTTGTGTTTCTATTTGTGTTTCTATTTGTTTCTATTTGTGTTTCTATTTGTCTAAAAATTTACCAAGAAATTTGTGTAGTTTGTGTACGTTTGGTTTTGAAGTTCTATTTTTTAGTTTTTTTAAAATTGTTTCTTGGAGATCCTTAATTTTATTGATTTTTAGCATTTCTAAGGTCTTCCCGCTATCAAGCAAATGTAGACCATTGTTTATTTTCATTTTCCATTTGATTTTACCTAAAACGTTCTTCAATTTATAGGCCATTTCTTTGTCCTCTATTGGTGGCATTTTAGAGACACCTTCAGAATTTTTAAAAGATAAAATTACTTCATTTTCATTGATATTGCTGAGTTCTACACAATATTCTCCAAGATTCAGACCATCTAAGTGTCTTTTGATGTAGTAGATAGATCTTTCATCTTTATAAATCAAAAACATAAAATCCAAGAACACCCCTTGGGAATCCATCAACCTTTTGGTGTGCTTTATTTCACCAAAAGTCTCACATAATTCTATCAGTGTCTCGTGGTCGATACGAGGTGGTATTGAAGATAAGAAAATTACAGTTTCAGCCATGGGTGTAAATTTACAATTAAATCAAGTAAGCTTATTAGTCCCCATGAAGAAGAAAGAAGAGTTTGAGAAGATTTATAGGAGATTTCTAAGTACACTCGACAAGAATCTTGTGAATAACAAAACAGAAATTATTTCAACTTTGAACAGAATGGAAGAAATTTTATTAGAAATTGTTAAAAAAGAAAACTTTAATAAATAAATTTTTAATAAATAAATTTTTTAAACAAGAAGAGAACAAATCTTTAAAACAAGAAGAGAATAAACTTTTTAAACAAGAAGAGAATAAACTTTTTAAACAAGAAGAGAACAAATCTTTAAAACAAGAAGAGAATAAATCTTTTAAACAAGAAGAGAATAAACTTTTTAAACAAGAAGACTTTAATAAATAAATCTTTAAATCTATCTAGGTGGGAATATCTCATTCATTATATCATACAAATTATACACATCTAACTCTATTGTATATCGCAGAGCTGATAATATTTTTATCTCTAACTTGTTCAGGACAACAAGCTTCTCGGGGACCCAAGAGTTAATGACATGTTTATCATCAAGATACTTCGAAGCTATCAAGCAGCTTACTAAATAGAGAAGATCGGAACTGACACGCTCGGCTGAAGGACACTGTGTGTAGCTTTTGAATATTTTGTACCCAAAAAGAATGTTGATAAAATTGAACTCGGAAAGTTTAGAGAGAAAAGAAGAGTACAGAATGGTGTCCATCATATTGTAAGCTTTGTAGATAAAGTAGAGAGATTCGTCTCTTAGCCTAGTGTAGCACATATTGCTAGATACCCCCAATATATCATAAACGTGTTTGTGTGGAAACTCTAAGCTGTGCCGCACAACTGTCTTTTTATTCTGCCGCAGCTTTTCAAGCTGCCCTACTTTACGGTATTCTCCCCTCTGGTTTACAACTGGGCATCTTTTTTTTGAAACCCCAAAGTGCTGTCTATTGTAAAATTCATAAGCTTTCAAATCCACTTCACTGTGCAAATCTTCGTTGTAATTTGATGAACCATCATTTTGTTTTACAATTTTAAAGAGATTAGCCGTGTGGTGTGTCTCGAAACCATTAGCTTGCTTGTAAACCACCCCCTCTTCTGCTTTCCTTCTCAGCCTTTTGCTTTCTCTCTGCAGTTCCATCCTCTCTAGTTTATTTATCCCGCCCTCTCTAATATTTTCAAATTGATGCTGATTGATTACATCATCCCTTCTAATGTTTATATTTTCACACGTATCAATATTTCTTTTGTACTTAAATATCCTATATTCATAAGTAGGCTGTGGTATTTCTTCTAAATGTTCTTTGAAGCTTTCGTCTTCGCCAATAAAGTTGTTTTTGTTTATATTGCTCTTTTTGATATCATTTCCATCATGATCAATTATCTTGACGTTATTTCTTAAAACATTCATGCTTGCAAGCAAGCACCAATTGTAATCCTCATTATGCTCTCGACCTTGGGTTGTTTCTGGGATACTTATGGAATCCTCTGACTCATCCTCGGTCACTCTTACCTGCTTTACTTTATTGGGACAGACCACTCTTAGTAATCCATTGTGGTTTTGGCTGTTCAAATTCCCACTTGCTCCCATGTAGCCTCTCTTGGTAGTTGTATTAAATAGCCCTCTCTCATACACTTTGTATTCTGATGTTTGACCTTTTATGGTTTTGTATCGTTTCGGGTGAAACAGATGCTGATGACCAATTGGTGTGCCTATCATATGCTGTCCCTGCTCATCTGCCAAACTTACCCCAAACATATTTCGGTCGTATAATGTGTTCTTTATCCTTTTCATGCTGAACCCACCCTTTGTCATATTGTTATTATTCATACAAAACAATTTAATTAAGCTTAAATATTATTCTAAATTAATGAATTCTAGAACATTATTTAGACTTTGAATTGCATCAAATGGTTTAATCAATAAAACAAATTAAACTCATCGTGAATTTGATTTGCCAGGATGCAATGTGAAACAAAGGAGCATCTAAACTTATAAATCAGTTCTTATTAAAGAAATACGAATGATTAACAAACTCATTGGCTGCCAAATTTGATTCTACTGATTTAAAGTATGAATAATTTTAAGTTTCTTTGTTTGACATTTCATGCATCAAAATAAAATAAAGACAATTAAATTTGATATATAAATTGATCGAAACTAATTGAATTATATTCTAAAACTTTAAGATCGCAGTTTAAATGATTCATTTTCTTGGACAAATTAAAATAATTTTTATAAGTTTTTATTGGATTTAAATAATTAAGCGTTTAATTGGAAAATATCATTTAATAAATCTTACAGGATCAGTTTGGTGTATCAAATACCTCGAGAATCATTTTGATCTCCTTTGATGGTTTGAAAAGAAGTCCAAGAAGAATCGAAAGATCTTTGTACGTAACCTGAAGAGTGTGTACATTTTCAGCGATTTCTCCAATCGGGGACCTGAAAATAAAAGAGAAAGACTCCAGCCTTTTAAATTGTTCAATGCATCCATTTGGAACCTGAGAAGACAAATCCAAGACGTATTGAATGAGCCTTGAAAGATCTGCTACTTTTTCATTGTCTATGTATTTTATGCATAAAATGTAATCACAAATGTTTGCATAAAGCAAATTGAAGAAGTTGATTTCAAAAGCCATTTTACTCTTTTCAGGAACAAATTTATCAACAAAAAGCATGAAATCATAGTGTTTCTCTTTGAAATAGACTTTAAGGAGCAGTAGAGAATCGTTGAGGCTTTTTGTAAGTTCTGTGGAGATTCTCGAGATTGTAAAAAACTCTTCTTCTCTGATGTTAGTTAAATTTTCAGCAATGGGCGAAGAAGAAAACAAACGGACAAGAACAGTCAAATCAGCAAAAAATATAAAATGATGCAAGAGATGACCTTGGACATTATGAGACATCATTTTCGAAAGAGCCCTCTCTACAATCTTTTCTGCTTTTTCGGTACGTTTTGATTTGCATGAAAGTAGAATTTTTATGCAAAGCAAAATTCTAAATAATGTCTCTGAAATTTCTTTTGGCAGTAGTTTTGTATTATTCAAAGTTTCTAAAGAAAAGTAAAAAGTAGATTGATTAAAATGTTGACCAATAAGATTTTTTGTGAGAGATTTCTCTTCCAACCAGTCAACAGTTTCCCATTTACGTTCTTTTTTTGATAATGTAATGATTTCTTTCATTGCACAGTCCAATTTCCACTCTTCGATGTTTGTTATAAAATATTCTGTCTGGGAAAGGAAGAGATTTGTGTCTTCAATATCTTCACAGGTGATTTCACATTTCAAGAGAAGCTTGCAAAGATTTGCTTTAAAGATTTCATTGAAGATGTCGATGACATTTTCTAATTGATTCAAATAGTCAATTCCCACAAAAGTTAAATCTTTAAAAAAATGTTCTTCGGCTGATTCTTCGGTTGTAGGTGTAAGCAATAAGAGAAAAAGATATTTTTCATCGGCATAACAGCATATTTTAGATGGAATTGCACATTCTAACTCCAATCTAAGTGTTTTTTTGAATAAATTTAAACAATTTAGTAATAATTCTTCTCTTGATTTCAAAAGACTAAAAAAATCATTAATCTCCAGGTTGATTTTAAGAACTTTGAAGTCGCCCTTCTGGGGAACAAAGTTCTCTTTAAAGGACATTGGTTTGAAGGATTCTTCAACCTGTTTAGATGATACATAAATGGGATAGATAAGGGATTCGAGATACTGCGTAGCTTTGTTTGCAATTATATTCTCTTCTTCTACAAACTCAAACATCATTTTAATGTCTGAAAGCGAATGACAATCTTTAGAGCATAAATCTATTTTTTTAATTTCACTCTCCACCTTTCTTAGCTCTTTTTCACAATCTTTGATTTTAGAAGCAATTCTTTGTTTATCACCCCCTTTAAGGAAGGCTTCTGCTGTTTTAATATCTGTCTCTAAGCGTTTTATCTTGTTTTTTGATGAGTTATATTCCGAAAGAACATCTTCTAAGTTTTTTACTTTGTTGTAGAGCTCATTTATTTTCTCCATACGGGGCTCAAGAAATAAAGAGACCTTTAAGTGCCCATTATGGGAAGAAAAAAAGAAATAAAAAAGGAGATAGAGAAAATCTCTGAACTGTTAAAGACCAAACAAGAGCTTGTAAAAGAGAAAGAAAAAGCAGTATCTGACTTATTTAAATACGAGACTGTGTATTTAGACATCACCCAAGGACTGCCATTGACAAAGACATCAGAATTCTATGTAAACAACCGAGTTGAAAAGAAAAAGACTTCAATAGTAGAAAAAAATAGGATATTCTCAGTCGAATACCCCAAAAGTGGATGACCAATAAATCTAAAATTAATTTTTAATACGAAAGTATGTTGCATGAATGAAAGATGGAGAAATTAAATACAATAAATATTTGTTTTTTTAGATAAATTTAAAAAGTCAAGTAGTCTTTCGAATATTTAGTAAATAGAGTGAGTTTTATAAGTACTTGAAATAATACTTAAATTGAAGCTAGTTATTAATATTAAGTTACTATGTTTAATATAAAACTAGTAAATAAGTCAAAAGTTGACAAGTAAGTTAAATTATTTTCTAAATTTATTTAAAATATGGAGATGTCTTGTTTTTATCAATTTCTAAAAATACTTTTTTGTCCGTAATTTTAACCTCTTTCATTTTAATTTCAGAAGGTTGAAAATGTCTTTGTACTTTTATCACCTTCTTGTCTTCTCCAAGCACACTGTTCTTCAAAGCAATCTCTACTATATATTCTACATCTTCCAAAGTCCCAAGAAAATCTACAATTTCTTCAGGTGGATTTAAATGTCTTCTTATTTTATCAACAGGATCAAACACTATTTGGCATCTGAAAGTAAGTTTAGCTTTCCGGTACTCTTCTAAGTAATTCTCTGGAATCCTTTTCTTGAGAGATATTTGTTTTATAATTTCATTTAGATTTTGGGTCTTAGAAATCAGTTTATGGGCTGTCTGTATTCCTATTCCAGGGATGGAATCTACGTAATCACACCCACTAAGGATGCAAATGTCTTGAATGTATTCTTTAAAGACCTTGTCTTTTGATTTCTCCAGACATTCTACTTTGTAGTAGTCCACATAGGAACCATCAAACTTAAACAGAATGTTTGAACAGCCGTATGGTATAAGATCACTATCTTCTGTCATTATACAATCGATGTAGCCTCTCTTTTCTAGATAGAAGAGCTGTGCATCTGCTTCGTATGGTGCAATTATATATTCTACATTGTGCTTAACTAAAACCTTTGTGATCTCATATACTATCTCTTTAGATACCCCAATACATCTCTTCATCAACTCTCTGGCCTTTGCGTGATTCTTTCTAGCTATATAACTCTCTACTTCTTTCCTGTACTTCTCTTTTCTCTGTGTTCTCTCTAGATTTGTCTTTTCTTTAGCTATTAGATAGTCTCCATCAAAGACTACCACAGGCACGACAGAGTGTGAAAGAAGGGATTTTATTCTCTTCTCAAACATAATCACATACTTAGTAGTAGCAATATTGTAAAATAACTCCTCTGCTACAGTATTTAGTATTTGATACAGCCATGGGAACCCATCTATCCCTATACGTCTATTTTTAAACTCTGAGATGTGTTTCTTTTCCAATGTCTTTTTAACTATAGGCAATAGACCTGTTATTCCCATTCTTAGGGGTGTTTTTCTTGTAAAGCTCTGTATTTTATTAATTAGAAATAATTTTTTAACGGTATTTTGAAAAAATATAAAATAGTACGTTTGTATATTTCAAATTTAAACATACAAGTAAATTGTCTTTAATGAAAGGCTGGTTAGTTTCAAAACATGATCAGAAATTTTTCTAAAAAAAATATAAAATAGTACGTTTGTATATTTCAAATTTAAACATACAAGTAAATTGTCTTTGATGAAACTCTAGTTAGTTTCAAAACATGATCAGAAATTTTTCTAAAAAAAATATAAAATAGTACGTTTGTATATTTCAAATTTAAACATACAAGTAAATTGTCTTTAATGAAACTCTAGTTAGTTTCAAAACATGATTGATTTTTTAAAGTTAAAAGAAAAAAAATTCCAAAGGCCCATGAAAAAGGTTTGGCTTGATGGATGTTTCGATGTGTTCCATTATGGACATGCTAATGCTATAAGACAGGCAAGAGCATATGGGGACTATGTTTATGTTGGAATACATTCCTTTGAGGATATTGAGAAGAATAAAAGTCTACCAGTTATGCTGGATGATGAGAGATACGAAGTACTCAAATCGTGCAAGTGGGCTGATGAAGTGGTGATGAACACACCTTATGTTACTGAAATGTCAATAGTTAAGAAGTTCGGGTGTTCTCTAGTTGTCCATGGAAATGACATTGTTACAGATGTAGATGGACATGATACGTATCACAAAGTGAAGGCTGAGGGAAGCTTCAAAACTGTCAACAGGACAATGGGAATATCTACAACAGAAATAGTCGGAAGAATGTTGCTAAGAGAGAGTAGGCAAGTAAGTGTTCAGGAGAGCATGGGAAATGAGAATATAAATCAACTAGTAGAAATATTTAGAGGAGAAAAGAAAGAGAAGAGTGGAAAGGTCATTTTTATCGATGGAATTTTTGATTTGTTCCACGCGGGACACGCAAAAGCTCTCGAGAATGCCAAGAAAAATGGAGATTATTTGCTAGTGGGACTCCACAGAGATGAAGAAGTTAAGAAGTACAGCAAATCCTCCCCAATTTTCAATGAGAAAGAAAGGCTATTGCTTCTTCTTGCTAATAAGTACGTAGATGAGGTTATTTTTACTCCGTATATTATTGATGGCTCGTTTGTGGCTACTCACCAAATTACAAACATCTTCCCTTCGTACGACATAAAAGATCTTTCCAGATTCAGCTCAGTTAAAGAAATTGTAGAGCATGATTTTTGTGAGAACAAATTTTCTTATCTCTCAACAGATCAAATTATCAACAGAATAATAACGAACTACCAAGCATTTGCAGACAAGCAAAAGAAAAAGAATATTTTTTACGATTAAAAAATGTATTTTTTAAAAATCGTATAAATTTTCACGGTTTAATTTTTTTACAAATTTTCACACACAATTTTTTCACACACAAATTTTTATATTTTTCAACCCTCAAAAATGGAGGTAGAAATGAAAAAACAAGAGCTAGAACCAATTGTAAACACAGAGACAATGAGAGTTACATTCGATTTGACCTCCACAAAGAAGTCGCAGATCGAGACTGCTGTCGAGAAGTTTGAGATTTTTGCTAGAGACATTGTGGTTGATACTAACAAGGTTGTCCTCCCAAACAACGTAGGAACAATCACCACACTCAAGACACCATGTGGACAAGGATTCAAAACTTGGTCTCGCTACAAGCTCGTGGTCCACCACAGAAGATTTATTCTTACAGCTACTCACGATCAATTGGAGAAAATTGTTCAATTCTTGAAGACCATCCCCCATGTCCAAATTACCGTTGGGTTCTCCGAATAAATTTAATTAATAATATTCGTTTTGTTGTACAATTTTAATAAGATTTATTTTGTACTGTTATATATTTATTTAGTTTCCTCGTCGAAAGACTTTTCAAATTCTTTCTTCGCATTTTTGAATAGCTCAAGTTGCTGGTTGTGAAGCTCATCCAAAGACAGTCCTGAATCTTTAAACTTGTTGATTTTTGAAGGCTTGTTTTTTAGGTATTTCTCGTACTCCACGTGTGTAGCTCTGCAATCTTCTACGTACTCCCCAAAGCCATTCTCTTCTAGTGCATTTAGGAAATGCTCAAAACTGATGGTCTTTTTCTTTTCTTTCTCGCAAATCTTTGTGGACTCTACACAAATAATTTTAAGAAATTCTAAGCAGGAGCTCATGAATACTTCTCGGCTTTCTTTTGTTATTATGATGCTCTTGGGCACGTACATATGCAGAAGCCGTTCGACTGTGGCCTTGGGTAATGTGTTGTCCTCCTCCTTATTTTCGTAGTCCATGATGTTCTAATTTTATTTTTTTTTTATTTTATGGGGCAGTTTGTTTATTTTCATCGCTCGTCATTGACAGTCTAGATGGCGGCAGAGGTTCTTTTATGGTGTAGTAAGCAGCAAATTGTTTGTAAAGAACCAATGTCATGTAATATATATTCTTTTATATTAAATTTATTTATATGCCTTATTTAAAATTTATGAAATATTATGTGCATAAATATGGACAATGAACTCCTAAATGGAATACTTCTCTCATATTCCAGACTTCTGAAAGAGATCGAATCTATAAAAGATGATATCAATGCCCTTAGTAATAAAATAGCCCAGAACAATAACATTCCTTCTCAGGTCCTTCCAACTCCAACAAGTTTACCAAAACCGATAAAAAAGACAGTTAAAGTTAAAACTTTAAAAATTATTGAAGATAATTTTATGAAAGAATGTGAAGATGAAATTTAAAATAAATTTATTAATTCAAATTTTTAAATGCAAATTTTGAAGCACGATTTAACCATCAAAACCTGTTAGTAGGTTCAAATTTATCAGTAAAAGGTCAAATAATTAGTATGTTCAAATTTATATTGAGTATTAAATTTATTATTGAGTATTGAATTTATTATTGAGTATTGAATTTATTATTGAGTATTGAATTTATTATTGAGTATTGAATTTATATTGAGTATTGAATCTATCAAATTTATTGTACAATTTCACCATTCAAGTTTCTCATTTTTCATTATTATACGAAAAAAAGTTACATACACGAAGAGAAGGTAAAGCAAGCAGAACATCAGAATTTCAAATTTTCTATAAAGAATTTTAAACTTGAAATTATCTTCATCTAGTTTTTGAACTGAGGTGATTCTATAAATGAACACTAGACATTGCGAGACTGTGAACATGTTTGGGTTTGGGATTTGTGTGAATAAAGCCAATAATAGCAATATGCTTTCTATACTATAAAGAGTCTCTGTCTGTAAATTAAACCTAGAAACTGATGTTCTATTATCTTCTAGATTGAGAACATGCTCAATTGACAGTGTGTGTGTGTAGAACAGGGACAGGTTGCAAATTAGTTCTAGATATTGCATATAGCTCATGTGGATGGGGACACCTCGATTTTATAAAGAGAAACAAACAAATCAACAAAGAATTTATTGAGATTCAATGATATGTTTACCTTTCCAAAAACTTAATTAAGATGAGATTAAATTAATTTAAAAAAGCTAATCTTAATATATTTAATATTAAAACAGTTTGTTTGTTTTTCTCAGTTTTATTTCGATAATTTTTCTTAAATTTAATACCGTTATATCAACATGGGAGAAGTAAGAAAAAAAATAAGCAGTAAAATCATCGGAATAGATCTCGGAACAACCAACTCCTGTTTATCAATTGTTAAGAATGGGAAGCCGATTATAATCGAAAACAGTGACGGAGATAGAACAACCCCATCGATAGTCTCGATTTTTAAAGATAAAACGGTAGTTGGCAAGGAGGCCAAAGACAACATTTTAATACACCCGAAAAACACCATTTTTGCTTCGAAAAGACTGATTGGTCGTAAGTTTGATGAAAAAGACATACAAAAATACATCAAAGGCCTTCCGTATGAGACAAAGGCCCATTGTAATGGAGATGTTTGGATAAAAATCGATGATAGGAAATATTCTCCATCACAGATAGGAGCTTTGATACTCAAAAAAATGAAAGGCGCAGCTGAATCTTTTTTAAATTCCAAGGTGGTAAGATCTGTAATTACAGTACCAGCATATTTCAACGATGTGCAAAGACAAGCAACAAAAGACGCTGGGAAAATTGCTGGTTTGGACGTGCTAAGAGTTATCAATGAACCAACCGCAGCAGCTCTAGCTTATGGAATGGATAAGTTGACACAAGGAAACATTGCTGTGTATGATTTGGGAGGTGGTACATTTGATATAACGATTCTTGAGCTGGACAAAGGCATCTTCCACGTAAAATCAACAAATGGAAACACTTTTTTGGGAGGAGAGGACGTCGATAACAAGCTTGTTGATTTGTTCCTTCGTAGATTCAGAGAAAAAACTGGGAGGTGTCTCAGAAACAATAAAGAAGCGATTTCTAGAATTAAAGAAGCATCTGAAAGGGTTAAAAAGGAATTGAGTAGCAGGGAGTCTACACAAATCAACATTCCTTACATTTTTAATGACAATGGCAAGCCTTATCATCTTGTAGAAAATATTACACGAAAAGAATTTGAAAATTTAACAAAGAGTATCATCGATAAGACTATTGAGCCTTGTATCAGAGCTTTGAATGATGCCAAACTAGACAAATCAAATATAAATCATGTAATATTAGTAGGAGGGATGACTAGAATGCCATATGTAAGAAAGGTAGTAAAGGATATTTTTGGTATAGAACCATCTACAGATATAAACCCAGACGAAGCAGTTGCCAAAGGAGCTGCTATACAGGCTGGGATACTAGAAGGAGAGGTGAAAGATGTGCTCTTACTAGATGTAGTACCACTTAGTTTGGGAATAGAATTGCAAGGAGGAGTGTTTAGTAAAATAATCAATAGAAACACCACTGTCCCCTTTAAAGAGACTCAGGTGTTTTCTACTTCGGAAGACAACCAAACAGAAGTCGACATAAGAGTTTTCCAGGGAGAGAAATCGACAGTGTCTGGAAACCGTTTTCTTGGGTCAATAAAACTCAAAGACATCCCACCTGCTCCCAGAGGAGTCCCAAAGATCGAGGTCTCTTTTGAGGCTGATGCCAATGGCATCTACAAAGTTTCTGCCCAGGACAGCATAACAAAAGAAAAACAAATGATAGAAATTACACCTTCAAGTGGGCTCACAGAAGACGAAATTGAGAAGATGATCAAGGAAGGAGACGTATCATCCTGTGGCGAGTAATCACTTCTTATTTTTTATTAAAGCATCATTGGCAATTTTTCTAATTAATATTTAAACTAAATAATTGGTAAGGATTTTTAAACAAACCAATAGTCTCTCTACTTTCTAAATTTCAAATTCCTCCTGAAAATATTCTTTATTGATCTTTTTGAGACATGTTTCAGAATTTTGGTATATAAAGAACCCCCATTGAAAAATAATGGTTGAGCTTTTCAATGATAAAATAAAGAGTCTGGTAAGAGAACCAGGAAACAACAAGTGTATGGACTGCAACGTATCCAACCCACAGTGGGCAACAGTAACCTTCGGAGTATTCATATGTTTGGATTGTGCTAGTGTGCACAGGTCCATGGGAGTAAATACCAGCTTTGTCAAGAGTGTTACAATGGATAGCTGGACCCAGAAAGAATATCTTTTTATGAAGTTTGGCTCTAATTCAGCATTCAAAGCGTTTATAACCCAACATGGTCTTCTAGATAAAGACACATTGGAGATATATGTGAATAGCACATCCAAGAAATATGCAAATAAATTAAAAGAGAAGGTCTTCACAGAACTTGGAATAACAGAGAGTGAGTATGAAACAAGTAGGGCTTCGATGAATACACACAGGGCTAATTCACATAGGAACAACCCCAATTCGAAGTCCAACAATACTTTTAGAGAGGTCACTACACAGAACAAGTTTTACGATACCCTCTCAGTTGTAAGCTCTTCGTTTATTGGTTGTATGAAGGAAATCAAAAACAAAACTTTTGAATATGGAGGTAAGCTAGGTAAACATGTCATTGTCCCTACAACAAACATGCTTAGAACCCAAAAAGATAATCTTTCAGCTATAGTGTTCAAACAAGAGAAGTCTCCGGAGATTATAGAAAAGAAAAAAGTGATTTTATTTGAAGATTATGAACAAGAAGATTTAAGAAAATGGGACTAATAAAGTAAAGCTTAGAATTTAAAAAACATAAAGCCGTAGAATTTAAAATAAAAACTTACGTTTCGAAAATTTTATTTAAAAATAAAATTTAATATTTAATACCATTAGGGGTAAATGTATATTATTAGACAGTTTTAAAAACTGTTGTAAGATGACACATCTCCCTTAAAAGCTATTATTTAATAAACATAAACTACAATATTTATTTGTTTAGAAAACATATTTTCGTTATTGATAGAAAATTTTTAACGTCTTTTTACCCATATGAATGAATATGTAAATAAGCTAGTTGTAACATCAAAAAAACCAAAGAAGATAGCAAAAATGCTCTGTAAACAGATTAGATTGATGCTATCCCCCAATGTTACATTAAATTTAAAGGATAGCAATCCAAGTATCAAACGGTATAAAAGCATAGCAGATGAATTTAAAATGAGCCATTTTATTGTTACCGGAAACAATTTCATTAAAATAGGAAAATATCCCGAGGGTCCTACGATCTTGTTTGAAGTAATCGATTATAACCCAGAATTGGAACCAACAGACAAAAGAATATTTGCTTCAGATCCTTTAATTACTTGCTCTGGAGAGGACTCAGATCTATATAGCTTGTTTACAAGCCTGTCTCAGCCGCCAAAGATCCCCCAAAGAAATATAAATTTTCACTTTGAAGATGATAAAATTGTTGTAAGACACTACAAAATCCTGACCGAAGAAGACGACAACATCAAAGTAGGTTTGGAAAACATAGGCCCAAACTTTTCACTCAGGATCAAAAAGATAGAAGATACATTTTTTTAATAATATAAATAAAATTATTTAAATTTTGTCTTAAAACATGGTTTTACAACTAAGCTGGAGCCAACGCTCACTGCCTCAATGGTTCGTTTTCTGGCTTTTAGATTCATTAAAGGATATTTAAATTATTTAAAATTTGAGAAAATTGTTTTGTTTTCATTTTTTATTTAAAATTTGAGAAAATTGTTTTGTTTTTATTTTTACTGTTTCGAAATTCTCTTTTTGGAGACAACAAACAACCCACGAGCTTAAATACTTCCTAAGATTTTGAAATCGACTGTCAACGAGCAGAATCGTAGCATAGTCCTCACTGTGGCGAATAGCTCTTCCAATCGTCTGGTTGACTTTCTTCATAGCTGTTTGTGTGTACCACTCGTATCCATTCAATTTAATTCTTTCATTAATCTCTGTATCAATATTGGGATATGGAATCCCAATTATTATCAAAAGCCTACAAAGATCATCAGAAAAATTTACTCCTTCGCTGAATGTACCACCAATCACTGCAAACAAAATACTAGCCTTTCTTCTAACATTCAAAACATATTCTTCGAAGCTGTTAATGCCTTCAAAAAAGCAACTTGCATGTTCAAAACCAGAAAAAAGCTTTTCAAAGACTTGCAAATAATATTTAGAAGGTAGAAAAACCACAGTACCCCCTCCAATATCCTCTTCTAACATTTCTATAATCATTTTTTTGATATTGTTGAACATTTCTGAGTCTTCTCTTGTTGTTTGCTTTATTGTTATTGTTTTATTAAAAAGGGAATCTACGATAAAGGCTTGAAAGTTTCTATCCGAGGCTTGATAGCTGTAATCTACAACCTCTCGATAATCAAAGACACTTTTAAGTTCATCAATAGGTTCCATAGTGCCACCTGCAAAGATTATTGATTTTACAGGCTTGAATGGTTCAAAAAATATCTTTGGGCTTAGAGGGAAGATCTTTAAGAAGCTAGAGCAGCATTGCACTCTGCTTGTAGTATCAGAAGCTACCAACAAATTTAAGAATTTAGAAATATCTTGCAATTTCAAATTTAATTTCTTCTCATAATTTTCTAGTTTGAAAATCAAACCTGATCTATTTAGATTCTCAGTAAGTTCGAGTGTGTTGAAATTATGCAATTTAGATTTTAAAAGAAACTCGCTGACTTCCAAAACGTCTTCATTTTTTTGATTGTTTAAAAACAAAACAAGCTTTGATAAAATATTAATAATGATTGAAATTGTATGGAAGTTCTTTGAACTATCCTTAAGAATAATTTTGTATTTTTTAGAAGCTGAAATATACCTCTTTATATCTTCCAATGCTATCGAAGCACTGTTCATCTGTGTTACAGTCTCAATTATATTGTGGGCTTCGTCTACCACAATGATAGCACCATCTAAGTTGATTCCAAGTGATTGCCTTCCATCTTGAGAAAATAGAAGATTGTACGGCAGAAAAACAATTTCAGCCTTTTTGAAATACTCCTTTGTAAAGTAATAAGGACAGTATTTGTGCTCCATAGAATCTTTAAGCAAGTCTTCAATGCTGAAAACACCACTTTCTTTGAAGTGTTCTACATGATAACTACATTTATCTTCTTGAACCAAATTTCTGCACTTAGAATTAATAACATCGATAGAAGATTGTTTACTTACATCTTTATTGATACAATAGATCTTTCTTGAGCCAAGTACGATGCTATTTGTTGAAATATTCAATTTCTTAAATTCATTAACAACTTGCCGAAGCTGGCTGTGTGTTCTTGAACAGTAATAGATCTTTTGTCGTCTATTAGTTCTCCCCAAAATGTTTTTTATAAAGAAATCATCATCTTCGTCTACGGCGGGAATAAAATTTTTCAACGACAAAAGAAGTGATAAAGTTTTTCCAGTGCCCGTTGGACTAGAAAATACACCAATTTTACCATTTTCAATAGCTGCAGAACAGTCCTGTATAAATTTCTTCTGGATTTCATACAGTTTAGGAATATTCATATGGTTAAAAATTTTTAAAATTAAGATGATAAATATTTAAATAGAATGAAAATACTAACTAAGTAGATTCATTGTACTATTTTAAAAACAATACATGTTTTATTATTAAAAAATTATTTAAAAAAGATGAGAATCAGATACAAGATTTTCATCATCCTCAGCCAGGGATAACTTGATCATCATTTTCTGGGGTTAAAAATTTTTTTATATTTATATGGAAAAAATTCTAGAAAATTTTAATAGATAAAGTTGTAAAACATTGTAAGAAATTCAATAAAATAGAATTTAGCAGATTTTGCATTGTAATAACTCTTATAATCATAATCTACCTTTAAAAGAGGGTCAACCTTATAATCATAATCTACCTTTAAAAGATGGACAACTATATCATACGTTTAAAAGATGGACAACTGTATCATACGTTTAAAAGATGGACAACTATATTTTAAGTTGGAAAGATTGACAACTGTATCATACGTTTAAAAGATGGACAACTATATTTTAAGTTGGAAAGATGGACAACTATATTTTACGTTTAAAAGATGGACAACTATATTTTAAGTTGGAAAGATGGACAACTATATTTTACGTTTAAAAGATGGACAACTATATCTACGTTTAAAAGATGGACAACTATATCTTACGTTTAAAAGATGGACAACTGTATCATACGTTTAAAAGATGGACAACTGTATCATACGTTTAAAAGATGGACAACTATATTTTAAGTTGGAAAGATGGACAACTGTATCATACGTTTAAAAGATGGACAACTATATTTTAAGTTGAAAAGATGGACAACTATATTTTAAGTTGGAAAGATGGACAACTATATCTTACGTTTAAAAGATGGACAACTATAATTTTGTGAGATTTAAAATAATCTCTTGTAGAACTCTCAAAGATAAAAATTGATCAGAAAATTAAATAAAACGTTTTAATACAAAAAACAAACGTTTAAACTATTTTATGCTCCAAACATCCTTTTATAGGGCAAGAAAGATGCATCGGGATAAGATTTAAGAGTTGTAGTTGTGCCTGTCTTTTTTCTATTCTGGTTATAATTTTGAAGACTCCTCAACAGAAATTGCCATTTGTTCTCATTAGTGAAGTTTAAATAGAGATAGACATCATTGATTTGTTCTACAATAGTATTTTGGTACATGTTCTTGCTGACCATCAAAGAACAAACCTCTTCTATTGTTTTTCTATCAGTCTTCTCCCATGGTATTGTGTAATTAGAGACTAGCTTGAAGACTTCTTCGTAGGTTGGTTTCTCAAATGATATCTTATTAGCAAATCTTCTATCAAATGCTTCGTCCAAGATGTCAATACGATTGGTAGCCCCAAATAGAAATACAAGACGTTCCAAATCATCAAGCACCCCTCCTATAGCAGCCAACAGTTCTGTTTGAGACTTTACATGGTTTTCATTCCCTCTAGAATCTCTCTTCCCAAAGAAAGCATCCATCTCATCGAAGAATATAAGAGTTACCTCGTACTTCGTCTTTAAAGAAGCTAGTCTAAATAGTTCTCTAACACGTTTTTCTGACTCTCCAATATATTTATCATTTATAAAACTTGGTGTTAGAAAAATTATACGCACTCTTGAATGCATCTTCTCAATGTAATCTTTCCTCTCTTTGATCGTCATTTTATTCAAAACCTCCATAGGAACTCTCTTTGACATTTCTATAGTCTTTAAATTAATATCTAGAAGACCAGCAAGCTTCTTTACAAACATCGTCTTTCCTGTACCAGGCTCTCCCGACAGAAGGAAATTCTTTTGGGGAGAAGATATAAATTTCTTCTCTTTGCCACCATTTTTCAAAATATGAGTAATATTCGTAATGTGTGAAACGACATCGTCCAGTACTTTCTCTTTTCCAAAGTATTCAATATTTTTATATTTGGTAGCAGGTTCAAATTTAAAAGCATCTTCTGGGTTTCCTGACAGACCTTTCATATAATCTAAATATCTTTTCTGTTCTAAGTTTTCACTTTCTTGCCTTTTTTTGTTCTCTTTTTGTTGTAAATATGCTGAATATAACATTATAACAAGAAACAAAATACCACAAGATTTAAAAATACTACTCAATGTTCCCTTCTTCTCTTTTTTACCACCAGAACTGCCCTTTATAAATTTTGATGCTGCAAGCTTGTTTTCAATAATTCTTGCTAGAATATCTGTATTTACATTTTTCTTAAGCTTCTTCAGATTTGATTTCTCAAGTCTTTCCTTGTATCTCTCATAGTCTGTTTTTATTGATTCATCAACGTCATCTCCACTGATGGTTGTAACGTCTAGATTGTTTGACATGGGGGCTTAAGTGAAATTTTAATAAATAATCTCCTCTTTATAAAAAATAGTAAATATTTAATAAATAATCTCCTCTTTATAAAAAATAGTAAATATTTAATAAATAATCTCCTCTTTATAAAAAATAGTAAATATATATAAAAACACTTCTAGATATTAAATATATAGAAATAATTTAACAGAGGATTTTCTACACTATTGGTTTATTTACAAGAGAATTTGTGAAAGGATTGCCAAATTTTTATTAATTTACCAAATTGGTCTAAAAGAGCGATTGTTCAAAAGGTCCAAAAATTATTCAAATATTATTACAAAAAAATATACATTCAAATATTATTACAAAAAAATATACATTCAAATATATTGATACATTCAAATATTATTACAAAAAAATATACATTCAAATATTATTAAAAAAAATATACATTCAAATATTATTACAAAAAAATATACATTCAAATATATTGATACATTCAAATATTATTACAAAAATTGATACATAGTAAATTTTTCAATCAATATACCATTTTCAAATATTACCCTCCAAAACTAATCTAGCAATTTGTAAGCTCTATTTTATATGGATAAAATGGTTGTACAACATTAATAGCACATTTATTCCACGAACAATAAGACCAAAACACTTTTGTTTTAATTTTTAAAAATCAAAGCCCTATGAAAGACGAAGAATTTAATGATTTTAAAAACAAGCTTGAAGAATATCTACCAATCATACCAGACAGTGCTCTCGAGTTTTATATGCAGAAATCTGGGATAACAAGCAGTGATAAAAATGTAAAGAAGCTCGTCTCCCTTTTGTCTCATAAATTTATCTCAGATGTTGTAAACTCTTCTTTACAATATCACAAAATTCATCAAAAGGCAGCTCAAAAAGACAAAAGATTTGCAAGAGAGAAGAAATTAACCCTGCAAGTAAATGATCTTGAGAAGGCTTTAGAAGATGTGGGAATTAACATAGCTAGACCAAACTACTACATGTAAAAAATTGAAGATTATTAAAAAATCTACATAAAATAAAACGTTTTTGTTGCTATTTGTGGAAACATATTTATTTAATGGGTTCGTATTTATGTTTATGAATATGATATATCGATTGATGTACTAGATAAATATATTACTTTGAACTTCTATGTTAAGATCTAATCAATGGACCACAACAGTTATTATTAAATTTTAAGAACAATTTTTGGATCTAAATAATTTTTTATTAAATAAAGCTGTTAAAAAGAATAAAAATCAAGATTACAAGAAGACTATAATCTCTAGATTGTAAATCCTTTACATCCCTCAGTGTAGATCTTTTAAGAAGATCAGCTACCTCTTCCCTAAATAATTTTACATGCTCCTCTCTGCTAGAAACCAACAAGAAGTTAAGTTCTGTATCTCTATTCAAACTTCTTCTATTCATATTCGAAGAGCCTATCATTGTAGCAGCCACTGTATCGGTAAATGCCCAGATGCCTTTCGCATGCATCGTGTAGCCTTCTCTTCTAAATTCATATATTTGGCTTTTGGGTAAATTTAGAGCTGTTCTGAGTGTACTATACTTATAAATATCAGTCACAAGACTTCCATGGTTTCCATATTCAGTAAAAATATTAGTTTCTGGGTCGTTTACAACGATCTTTACATTGGCTTTTCGTAGTAATTTTATGTATTCATATGGGAAATTGAGATAAGCAGTAGAGATAACTATTTCATTAAAACCACGATCCACCAAAGCTTCAATCACTGAATACTCAGATTTCTCGTCGTAGACTATGATCTTGGGATCTGTAGATATCTCTTTATAGTCAAGCATATCAATGACGTTTGTTGGGTTGTTTTGCTCTTGGAGAATAGTTGTAAGTGTATTTGCAAACACATCTTGGGATTCTATACCTTTTTTGCTGGCATAGAATGAATTATGGACACAACCAACATTACCAGACACAATGTTAAATCCACCAATATCTTTACTCTTTTGAATTATAGGTACAAAGACAGTACCTATTATGAGATTCACAAGCTCAGTGTTTAAAGTATAAAAATATCTATCTAGTCTAACGTTGAAATAGCTTCCATTTACGTTCGCTCCCGTGACAATCGCTTTATCGTCAAATAAAATAATCTTAGAATGAAAAACAGACAACAATTCTGATACTTTCGAAGGAAAGAGAGAGCTGCTGCTCTTTTTGAAGTAAAAATTATCAAACAGTTTATGTTTCTTTATCATCAGCTTAATGTGCTCAGTCATTCCCCTAGCTTTATCGCAGATGATAATAGTACGCTTTCCTTCATCGTTCCTATTTTCGATCATCTGTAGCAGCTCATTAGACTGCTCATCTTCTCCAAAGTACATAGTTGCAATATACGCCTCTTTCGACTTAATAAATCCTTCTTTGAGTACATTAAAGAATTCTTCGGGTGTTTTGAGTCTATTAACATCTCCCAAGGTAAAAATATTGAACTCATCTAAGCTTTTTAGTAGTTTTTTCATCCTAACAAATAAATTTTTTTTTTTATATGTAAATAATTAAAAAGGAGAAGTATTTGTTAATTGGATTTGATGTCTGATTATATTTTTAATTGATATCAATAAAAAAACACGTTTGATGTTGTCCTATTATTCGTTAATATTATGTAATATAAAAAAAAGGTACCGAAATATTACAATTTATCAATATGAGTCAAAAATAAAAAAAATTGAAGATATATTACACTGTTTAAAATATTTTGCTTCTTAAAACATTATAATTGGTGATAATTTTTGCTACAAGTGAGAAGATATTTGTATTCTCAGAAAATATAAAAACAAGTTTTATAAAGAAAAATTTCAAAAATTGTATTTAAACCTATTTTATAGTTCAAAACAATTATATAAATAGTAAAAAAGAAATATTAAATTATAAAAATTTATTGATTACAAAATAAATAATCATTATAAAAAGACTATAATGTCTACAACTAAGATCTTTCAGAGTAGCCAAATTTGAATTATCAGACATAAAACTTACTTCTTTTCTAAAAATGTCTATGTGTTCCTTTTTGTTTGACACTAAAAGAAAATTCAACTCACTGTCTCTCTCAAAACTTCTTCTATTAAAATTAGACGAACCCACAATAGTCACGGAAAGAGAATCAGAAAAGGCCCATAATCCTTTAGTATGTATCGTGTATCCTTCTTTCTTAAATTCATAAATTTGTGCCTTTGGCAGCCTTAAAGCTGTTTTTAAAGAGCTATATTTGTAGATTTCAGTAACTGTATTGCAGAACAAACCGTAGTTATTAAACTTATTTGTTTCTGGAGCACTCACAAAAATTTTAACTGTTAAATTTTTTAACAAATTGATGTATTTATCCGGGAAATTAAGATAGGCAGTTGAAATGTAGAACTCTTTAAAGCCTTGTTTCGCCAAAGCCTCTAATATATTAAATTCAGAAGTTTCATCGTATTGAATCACTTTGGGAGATTGATTATCTATTTTTTTATAATCATTTAGTACAATTTTTTGAGTGTTTTTTGGAATTATATTATAACCGTCTCGTTTACTTTGTTTCATTAAAGGAAAAAAGAATTCTTCAATCAAATTATTTGCCAGACTTGGATCATTTATAGAGTAATATCGATCAATTCTAGTTGTAAAATAATCATCAGTGATATTGGCTCCTGTAAAAACAACAATATCATCAAATAAAATGAGTTTTGAATGAAAAACAGATAAGAATTCCGAAAGTCTGCCGGGTAAAAAAGTGAAATTCATTTGTTTAAAATAAAAATTTTCATATAAGTTATGTTTAAAAATCATTCTTTTTATATGCTTGGTCATTCCCCTAGCTGCATCTAAGAATACAACAGTCCGTTTTCCTGTTTTATTTCTTATTTCAATTAGACTTATCAACTCATTTGTTATCTCTGTCTCACCGAAATACAAAGTAGAAATATAGGCCACTTTTGAACATGTTAGTCCCTGCTTTAATAGATTAAAAAACTCGCCAGGTGTATTGCTAGCTGTAACGTTGTTAAAATTAAAGATTCTATGATTATCTAAAGATTGTAGAAAAAATTCCATCCCTTTTTTTAAAAAAATATTGAAGAAATATTAAATTTAAAAAAAGACATCAAATTTAAAACAAAAAACAACATCATAATCACTTTTGCCCTGTATAATACGTCCTAACCACATATAAATAAGATTTATAATTGTCGTAGATGTACTATCTACTTTCTATTTTCATTCTTATCAGAGTCGAATTATTATTTATGTATATCATTCACTCTATCATCTAATCTATCATAGAGTAAAACATAAATACTTTCTAGAGAAAGGAGGGATGGAAGAATTAAATTATTTAAATCTTGACAATAATGATACTATTTCAGTACTAATAATATACTTACAATAAATTTATTTGAACGAAAAAAAAAAATTATAAAAAACGTTTAATAAAGCTTGACAAAGATAATAAACAAATTCTCCAGTAATATTCTATATTTTTTATTAAAGTTAAGAATATCAATACCATTACTGTGAGAATTATATAATTTACAAAACCAATATTAACTTAAAATGAATTTAAATATAAAAACGTATCATTGGAATATATTTAACTGGTATGCTATTACTAAACGCTAAAATATTTTTCATAAACTTTTGTACAAAAACAGAGAAATTTATTTTTAATATTTTGTGTGTAAACCATTAGATCAATAAACCGCTTTTGAACGATTTTAAAACTCATATCAAGCTCTTAAAATGTCTTTACGCTTATAGAATTACAAGCTTAAAACTTTTTTAATAATGGTTTGCTTATTTTTAGGCAATCATTTAGGGCTAAAAAGGGGCAGTTGCTTTCGTTTTTAGTATAAATATTTTTCAAAAAAATTAATTAATCAAATTGAAAATTAGAAGAAATATTTTAATAAACTCTCAGTGGATGTTCAGATTCATTACGAAGCATCATGAATCGAACAATATAGAGATCGATTGTCTTTTTAGATCCTCCTTGTGGCATTTGTATTTTAACAGTAAATCAATTTCCTTCAATGGTGTTAGTATGGACGAGTGTTATAGGGTCTTTAAAAATTTTGAATGATTCACATAGAATGTTCATTAAATAAGTGTTTAAGACCTGTATATTCTTTCAAACAGTCTGTGCGTATTTTGCTATCACTATATATCTTTATAAGGTTAGCTTTGATCTATCATTTACTCTGAATAGTTTTATCCGCTTGTGTCCCTCTTTCTCAACCATTCCAAAGACCCACACTCCTTGTACATAGTGACCTCTGTTAAATTTACAATTTACGAACTTGTCATCTATTTCAACAATTGAATTATTACCACCAATTTTTTCGGATGTATTGTAATAATTTTTAACTAAAAGTTTTAAATTTTTCAATATCTATTCTTAGAATATATGAGATCAGCTTTAGTGATGCTTTCTGCTTTCACAACTCTAAAATTTCTAATATTTTTTATTTAGGAGGTACAAAACAGTTCCTTTTCATGAACATATTACCTCGTTTTACTGTTTTCTGATAGTTTTACATTTGATGAGCAAAAGAAACGAGATTTAAGTTGTTTGTCTCTCATTTTTTCCACTATCTTTTTCAATTTTTTTTACTCAACTTTTGAAAATTAATTTTTAAGGGTTTTTTTTTAAAAAAATATTTATTTTAAAAACGGGTGCAAGTCCTTCGAATACTCCATAATTCAGTCAAATTTTTTTATTATGATCATGGTGTTTCAAAAGGGTTTGTCGTATATAAAGGTAAAGAGTTTATTAAGGAATCCAACCCTCCGGTGAAGAGGTTTCTTATATAGTTTTGCGCGGGAAATATTCCCGCCAAATTGATATCAGCTGTCAGATCTCAATCAGTATTTGATATCACGTAGCAGCTGTCAGCTGGCTACGACAGGGTTCATATTTGAAGACAGTGACCCATAATAATAAGTCTTTTTATTTGTAAAACCTGTTTATCTTGATTGAAAGCCATAGTTTTACAACTAAGCTAGAGCCAATGCTCACTGTCTCAATGACTCGTTTTCTTGCTTTTAGATTAATTAAAGGATATTTTATTTTATTTGCTTACCTGTTTATCTTGATGTATGCTTAGGATCGCGTTATCTTGTTGAATATATAATTTTTTAGTCTACTTAGACGCAAGTAAATAAATCCTAAGAATATCAACATAAAAAAAAATTTATTTCTCCTTCAAAATAGTAAATTTTCTATTCATTGATAGGGAAAATATCTTATACCATAATTGAACCCCCTCAGTGTTTTAATGTTGGAATCAGGTTTTTGGGGTTAAGCTCCTTACCAGCCTTTCTTTAAACAGAAACCTTTCCATCAAATAGAAAAGATTAAATTTACACATCAGAAAATACTATACTCTCAATATCTACGTCTGATAAGCACATAAATTCCTCTGAAAACCCTTTCTTTTAGCTATGTTTCTTTTTGTAATAATGGTTTCTTAATAAAAGAAAAGGCATGCATACTGTTTTTATTAGCCAAAGGTTTATAGCCGAGGGTGAAACTATAGTTCTACTTTTGTTTTAACGACTCTGCCATTTTTCTCAACGGTATTTTAAGATTTTGGATATAATTTTTTTTAAAACGATATATCCAAATTTAAATTGTCTTATAGCTATAAATACCTCTAAGAACCTGCTTGATAATAGTTTTAATTGATTTGTATTTAGTCTTTTGGCTATTTAACTTGCTTATATTCCTCTTGTAATAAATAAACAATTTTAGATCCGATGATAGATGTTATATTGGTGTTGTAAAAAGAATTAAGCTTTTAAAATCATAGAGGGAAAATTTTGAAGAGGATTTTTTAAAAATAGCAATAAAAATTCTCCACTTTTAATGGATCATGTTGTAATTAAACATCTTTATTGTGATTAAATTTATATTTTTAGATATGATAGATTATAAAAGTAATATCAAATAGTAATATTAAACATCTTTATTGTGATTAAATTTATATTTTTAGATATGATAGATTATAAAAGTAATATCAAATAGTAATATTAAACTCAGGTTATGATATCAGTTAAATAGAAAAGTAGGACAATGTTTGTAGACACTGGCACAGAAAATAACCAGTAGTCCTACACATCAATAAAATTTTAAGGTAAAATCTTGTATAGTCAAATATCTGTTAAATATATTCTAAGTATAAAATTTTAAATCAATATTATTGAAGATAAACTAGGTTTATATGTTTTGAATCGTAAGAAGTTAAAATGTTCTCTACCTTTGATATAAAATGTAATTCGAGTTAATAATTGTTATTAAAGGAATCTCTTATAGCATTCCTTGTTTCAATGGGGAAATTGATAATTTAATTTTAATAAAAACTATCAGAATGTGTGTTAATATAATTCAAAAGACAATTTCGGTTTTAAACTTTTATAGAAGAGTAAACTTAAGATCATTATTAAGAAAGAATATAAAACTATTATTAAGAACATGTTAGAAGGTTGAAAAGCATACAATTCTACTTATAAAAATTACAAGTCTATTTTTATCCATTTATAGCTCATATTTAACAATTTATTTCTTGCATGAGCTACATAATTCTTTAGCCTTGTACTGATAATCTTCAAAACAACGACTTGATTTATTCTGTGATTTTTTTTAAATATTTAAATGGCAGTTACAATTTTTTGCTATCAATAACCGTATTAGAAAATTATAAAAAAGACCCATGTCAAGACAGATTGAAGAAGAAGAATTCAAATCAGAGACAACGTCTTTAGATGTATTAAAGAACCAAGGAATAGGACCAGCAGACATCAACAAGCTGATAGAAGCAGGATTCAATTCCGTAGAAGCTTTGGCGTATGCACCCAAAAAACAGCTACTTACCATCAAAGGCTTCTCTGATGTAAAAGTAGACAAGTTGATTAAGGAGGCTGCCAAGCTTGTACCAATGGGATTCACTACAGCTAGTGCTTATCACCAGAAGAGACAAGAATTGGTATATCTAACAACAGGATCATCAGAGCTTGACAAGCTTCTAAATGGAGGAATCGAGTCAGGAAGTATTACAGAGATATTTGGGGAGTTTAGAACAGGGAAGACCCAGATATGTCACACTGTGGCAGTGACCTGTCAGCTACCACCAGAACAAGGAGGAGCCAATGGAAAGGCTCTCTATATCGATACAGAGGGGACATTTAGATCCGAGAGATTCTTCCCAATAGCAGAGAGGTATGGATTAGATCCCGAAGAAGTTCTTGATAATATTTCGTACGCCAGAGCATACAATTCAGACCATCAGTCTCAGCTCCTCCTACAGGCATCTACTTTGATGTCTGAGAGCAAGTATGCAGTGCTAATAATAGACTCAGCCACGGCTCTTTACAGGACTGATTTCAGTGGAAGAGGAGAGCTAGGAGCTAGACAGATTAGTTTAGCAAGGTATCTAAGAGATTTGGTGAACATAGCAGAGACATTCCACGTAGCTGTGATTATTACAAACCAAGTTGTCTCCAATCCAGATGGTGCTATGAGTATGTTTGCAGGAGATGTAAAGAAGCCAATAGGAGGAAATATAATGGCCCATGCTAGCACTACAAGACTATCTCTAAGAAAAGGAAAGGGATCTACTAGGATTTGTAAGATTTATGATTCACCTCTCCTACCAGAATCTGAAGCTATGTTCAGCATTACAGAAGCTGGAATTAATGATCCAGATGAGTAATATCAAAATTACTCATTATAAAATAAAGATTATTTAATAAGATTATTCAATAAGATAATAAAATTAATTATTAGAGTTACTTATTAGAGTTACTTAGATTTACTTATTAAAATTAATTATTAGAGTTACTTAGATTTACTTAATAGAGTTACTTATTAGAGTTACTTAGATTTACTTATTAAAATTAATTAATAGAGTTACTTAGATTTACTTAATAGAGTTACTTATTAGAGTTACTTAATAGAGTTACTTAGATTTACTTAATAGAGTTACTTAGATTTACTTAATAGAGTTACTTAGAGTTACTTATTAAAATATTTTTCTAATAATTTATAAGCATTTCTAATATTTCTTATTTTCACCCTCTATAATGCCACAAAATAATT
>SBJO01000038.1:0-14582 GCA_015832245.1 Nosema granulosis
AAAATGTTATAGCCGATGTTGCACACTTGAATCCAAAAAATGTGGTATTATTGAGAATTTCTCCTTGGTAGAAACTGAAGATTCAATTTCAGACAAAAACTCTTTTACATTAGATCAAACTCTGAATCATTTTGAAGCAATTGAGAATATAAATAAACTTGAAAATTATTTATTATTTAACAATCCCGAGAGTTTAGAACTCATATATCAAATAAGAAACAATCTTGAGGAGAAAAGCCAAAAGACCAAGACCAATTGTTGGGACCAGCTCTTAAATAGCAGATCAGCGATAGATGACATCTATATACCTTGACATCTTTGACAGGCTGATCTATAATATTCATAAATTAATAAACCCATGTTTTAGCTCCAACCATATTTAGGGTAACAACACCAATACTTGATTATATTACAATGAAACCCTATTAAATAATATATTATTTTTCCGGTATTTTTTTGAAATTTTATGTTACGTTATTTGAGGGATTACTGTACATATAAATTATAGCAGAGACACCTCTATTAAATAATATATTATTTTTCCGGTATTTTTTTGAAATTTTATGTTACGTTATTTGAGGGAATACTGTACATATAAATTATATCAGAGACCTAGGGACACTACAAGCCGTTTTATAAAGGATAAATTGATTTAATCCTATTGATTTTTATCTTTTAAGAGGATGAGAAGCTTAGCAATAGTAGAAGGGTTGTTTAAGTTTTATTTTTTTATTTATAAAATAATATTCCAATTAGAAAAGATTAGTTTGGTGTTGTTTTTGGATGATAAAACAATGTTGAACTGTCTGTAAAAACCAAACTATACTTAACAATATGCTAGGGTAGTCTCAAATTTTATTGTATGTGGGGTTTCTGATTCTATTTCAATTCTTATATTGTGATATAAGCACATACAATTTTTTTAATATTTCAACAAGTATAATTCTTTAAAATCCCAAGGGTTTAGTAGACTTATTTGTGTACCTTTAAAAAATTTTAAAATATATTATAAAATTTAATACTTCTTAAAAAGGTAAATGGAAATATTTTCTAATAAACATTTCTAATAAACATTTCTAATAAACATTTCTAATAAACATTCTTATAAACATTTCTAATAAATATTCTTATAAATATTTTTTATATTTTTTATATTTTTTCAACCCCCATGCTTTTAGTTCTAGCACTCACCATCTCAATCCTCATTGTCACAGTCTCCTACCTAAACAAACTATCCAAAAAGAAAGATACAAGCAACCACGTTAATGAAGAATTGACTAAATATTTCATGCTAAGTCCCAATTCACCACCACAAGTAGCTTACAAACAATTGCTGAGTGCAGCCAGTAGTTATTTGAGTAGCAGTGAGGAGATAGAGAGACAGATAGTGAATATACTACCACTATACAAAGATAGATTAGTAAGTGATGAGTACTATGAGAATCTTAATAATATAAGTAAAGAGCTAGAGTTAGAGAAGATGGTGATAGAAAGTGAGAGTGAGATTTTGAAGAAAGGAAGCAAAGAGCAATTATTCCAAGAAGCTAGGAAGAATAAGAGTAAAATAGTTAGTATGAAGATATATGAAGATCAATATTTTAATCATAAAAGGGAAGTTCTAGAAAATGAACTTAAAAAGAAATTAATAAACGTGTAAAAAAAAAATATTGTTTAAAAATTAATATATAAAAATATTGTATAAAAATTAATATATAAAAATAATGTATAAAAATTATTGTATAAAAATATTGTTTAAAAATAATCATTGTTCTTTAATAAATTAATCTTTAGAAAATTCTTGTTGAACTTGATCGTTCTTTAAAAATTCTTGTTTAACTTTTCTATTTAAAAATATTGTTAAATTAATTGTTAAACTTTTGTAATTTACTAAACTATACTACATTTTTAATAGAAATAATTATCATGGAATTTAGAAAATAAGTTCATGTTCCCAAATCTATGACTATTAAAATCATTCTCTCTGTAAGTTTTATCTTTAGCTCTCCTGTTCTGAAACCAAATCTGAATATTCCTAAGAGGAATATTAAGTTTATTAGATAGAAAGTTCTTAGTCATGTGGCTGGGATGAGAATCTATTTTGAAGTTTGATTCGAGAATAGAAATCTGCTCTGAAGAGAGCTTGAGACGAGATCTTTTAGGGTCAGAAGGACTGTTGAAGTACTTGTGGATATCCGAAGTAGAATCTATAAATTTCACTCTCCTATCGATGGGCATAGAGAAGGCAGCAGAAGCAGTTAAATAATTATTAATATTCCCAAAAGGGAAGAAAAATATTCATATATGAATATATTAATATTAATGAATATTAATGATTCACACCAAGCTCCCAGGAGTAAACCAAATCATCCGAGTAGAATTCAGGACAGTGAGAATAGTCCCAGATTTCAGGAAGCAAGCAAGCACCCTCCTCCTCGACTATCTTGATATTATTTAAACAATTAGAATTGTCTAGTACCAGCACAGGACATCTACCAAGAGAATATCTGCTGAGGATCTCTGGGAGGATCGTAGGACTATTAGAAACAACTCCTAGTACTTTGCAATCTGGAAGATAGGAGGAAGAATAGAAAGCAGTAGCAGTAGAATACTGAGGAATAAAAGCTAGAGAGACAGAATCCTGATACTCAACCAACAAACAGAAAGCCAATCTCCCAGAAGTAGAAGTAGAAAATAGAACCAGTAGATTTCTAGGAATAGAATCAAAAGAAGGTAAATTGGAATTTTCCATAAGCAGTAAATTGGTATGTAGTTTAGTACTATTAGTATGTAATGTAGTACTATTAGTATGTAGTGTAGTACTATTGGTATGTAGTGTAGTACTATTAGTAGTAGTATGTAGTGTAGTACTATTAGTATTACCACTATTAGTATTACCACTATTACTAATATTACTATTACTAATATTATTACTATTACTATTATTATTACTACTACCAAAGATTATATCTCTTATTTCTACCTGTGTTAATCTCTTTGGGTTTACTACGTGGTATTCACAGTAATTCTGGATTATTCTATCTTTGATTTCTTTTTCTATTTTTATCCAATCTGCATCTGGTAGGATAGTAGGAGGAATCCAATTAGAATCTATTCGAATCATCTGAAGAATCAAAACCAACCTACAAAAAGAAGTAAATTTAGAAATACCAAACCAGAACTTATAAAGATTGAAAATGAGAATAGAATTATTTCCATATACTACCAATTCACTCTCTATTAGTTTAAGTATATTGGTAAATGGTATCTCATTTTCTAGTATCTTTATATTTACTCCGGAGAATGAATATGTCTTTAGAATATCTCCCATCTCTCTCCTTGCTACTATATTGCTTCTATTGATCTTTACAGCTATCTGGTAGATCTCTTCTGCTACTGAGGTCCTAAGCTTCCTTGGTTTCTTTCCTTCTTCTTTCTCTATCTTCTTAGTATACACTGTTCCTGTTTCTGGTTCGAATACTACCAGTAACCTATTCCTACTGAACATCAATCTATCTTCTACTACTATTGTATTATTAAATATCTCTTTGGGATCTTCTATCCTCAGGACTTCTTCAGTATAAATATCTAGATTGCTCCTAATTCTCTCTCTTAGAATATGTAGAAATACATTATTCCTTAGTATAGTACTAATAGTAGTATGTAAATAGGAGTAAATAGTGGTAGTACCAGTAGGAGGATATATCCCAAAGGTATTGTAGCATAGATCTATCACTACTACCCTACTAGTACCACTACCACTATAAATTATCTTTGCATACTTCAAAGGATCTCTTCTATCATAATCTCCCCATCTTATACAAATCTTTATTTCTTCTTCTCCTATTCTTATTACATTCTTTAGACCAATCTCTTTATAAATTTCTTCCTTTATACTCTCTTTATAAATTTCTTCTACTATACTCTCTTCTATTTTCTTCCAGAGATTGTTCTTGAATATATTCAAATAGGATACCTTTAGTGTAGGAAGCTTCCCATGCATCTGGATTCCTGTGGGTTCTAGCTGGGTTTGGTAGCCTACGTATACTTCTGCTCGATTGATCGTAGGAGACCACCACAGAATAAACCTCCTGTTTGGGATCTGGTCTAGTCCCCTCTTCTGGGCTCTGGTGGTAGCTCTATACTTCTCCAGGTAGCTCTCATTCCAGAACTTCTTATCAAACTTCTTGCAGAATGTAGCCTGGAAAAGAGTATGGCTTAGGATCTTTTCTTCTCCTCCCAGACACTCTAGCATATCTTCTGAATACTCCTCAAGATCGTACAGCTTCCCATCATGTCGTACACTGGTATAGCCCAGAGGATCATATTTCGAACTAGAAAATCTTCTAAAGAACTTGCATATCCTAAACGATCTATCGTAGAAAGCTATCTTGTCTTTCTGGAGGAGAGTAGAAATTCTAGGAATTCCTTTAGAAATATTCTCTCTAGGAATATTCCCAGAAATACTAAATTCTTTCCAAACTCTTTCTGAATCTTCAAATTCTTTAAACCAAGGTGTAAAATAATCTAAAATTGATGGTAGTGTAGTATCAACATTCTTTGTATCAATATTCTTGTTCTCCTTGTAATTTCTAGTTGTATCATTCATATTCCTATATCTTCCACTGGCTGAATACATTTCTAATCCTCCACAACTTCTTGGGGAATAAAATATCACTGCTGGGAATCTTACTGGCATCTTGGAATTGATTCCTTCCATTACTACTTCTTGTATCTTTCTCTCCATTTGGAAGAATAGATCTTTAAGATCTTCTTGGATGATTTCTCTGTAATGATTTACAAAACCACAAATCGTAGAATTCCACTTGCTTACAACTTTGAGGAATGTAGACGATTGGCTTGTTCTTATAATTTGGGATACTCTAGCTTTTAGAATTTCTATAGTGCTTTTGCTTAGAACCAAACTAGCTGAGAAACCATTCTTAAGAAACCATGTACCATTATTAGTATTATTAGTAGTAGTATTAGTAGTATTAGTATTATTAGTATTATTAGTATTATTAGTATTAGTAGTATTAGTAGTATTAGTAGTAGTATTAGTAGTAGTATTAGTACCATTAGTATTAGTATTAGTACCATTAGTATTAGTATTAGTACCATTAGTATTAGTATCTTTCTTTATCTTAATATCTATTCCAGCCATTTCAAAATTTAAAAAATTCTTGTGTTCACTTTTGAGTTCAGAATAATTTATAAATTTAAGACTGCATATTCCCTTTGGAATTCTTCTGCTTAAAATTTCTTCAGAATCTTCTACCAGATAATAAATCTTATCGAGGTTTCTAAATATCTTCTTAGTATCGAAGAAACACAAATCTACCACAAAAGTATAAAATTGGAATATAAATGGACTGAACATAAAGCCTGATAGAAATCCAAAAGTATTATCAAATTGCATATCTTTGTAGGACACCGTCACATTGTTCCTGCTTATTATATAATCTACTAGGATAGGATCTATTAGTATAGATAGTAGCCTTCTTAGTAGATTGTTATCTATGTTCTTCAATACATCTTTATATCTCCCTTCGTATACTCCTTTGACATCACTAACAGCAATCCTACTGCAGAAATTGTACACTTTCTTAATATCAATCTCATCTGAAGATAAATATTCTGGGAATATTCTTAATATATCAGATTCATAAAACAAATAGGAAGCCAAGAAAGCATCTGCAAGACTCTCCAAGTAATTTACCTTGTAAACTACATTCAGACTGTTGTAGTTTTGAACTACTCGAGCTCCTACCTCTCTAAACTTCCTCTGCGTCAGAAGACTCTTTTTGATTTTATAAATGTAAATCTCTGGCTTCTCAAGAACCGTCTCGTAGAAAGCTATTTCTTCCTCAGCTGCCCCAAACTTCAACTTCTCAACTGCAAGCTGGAGATGTTTGATTTCATTCTTGTCCGGAAAAGATATCTTGGGAGACCCTAGAGATTCGAAATATTCAAAAGCTACCTTGTAAACTCCCATGGCAGCTTCGGGTGCAAGCTTGATCTTGCTTAAATATCTCCTCTGTCTCTCCTTCTCTTCTTTCATCCACAACCTGCTTATCTTTCCCAATCTCTTATTTATACTCTTTTTACTGTTCGAATCTACTTCTAGATTTGCTACGTACCACTTAGCCTTTGTCTCCACAAACTCCTTCACTATCTCATCTACGTACTCACTCCCACTGGAATACTCCAAATCTGCCTTCCAACACCTCCAAGCTTCATTCATGTGCCTTAAAATTAGATTGATTTGCATCTTGTCAAACTTCCCTCTCAGCTTCTCTGCCATTCTTCTCTTCAATTGAAGATCGAAGTTGCTTTCTATTCTTTGCTTCGTCACTTTCTTCTCTCTGTATTCTCTCCCTACTACCATTCTATTGACTAAATCTGAAAAATATCTTCGGAGTAGAGAGTTGTACCCTCGGAGCATAAACACATATACTCTCCACTGCTCACACCACGAATTATCATCAGAAATCTTCTCAATATCTTTGCACAGCTTGATCTGTCTCATAGTCCTGTATTTATGCCTGTAGATTCCTGTAAGTACCCCTACGTTACTAAACAAATACTTCAGAGACTCACAGAGCTCTTCTGGGCTGTACTGTCCCAATCTTTGAACTACGTGTGCATCTACCACAAACTTAACCAATTTTAAAATTTCTCTCGTGAGATGGAATGATACGCCTAATCTTGATTTCTTTCGCTCTTTGGTGGTCAAACTTCTCGTGTGTTTGAGGTTGAAGTTGTAATCTAGATACAAATAGCTCAACTTCTTCTTCCGTATTATTTCATTCAGCATCTCATGGCCTTGGCTTAGTATGATCAACCCTGCCTCAACCCAATCCATCTGTGTGTGTTGGAAGAAACGTGTATTCTTGAAATGCTTCCTGAGATTTATGCTTGGTGATGTGGATTTGATTTTTGAATTATTCTCTTCTATGCATTTATGCAGGTTTTTTAAATTTTTAAATTTTGACAAATATTTCAAAATTTCAGTTTTGTAGAAACAAATTTCATGGTGATTTAGAATTTTTGAGGATTTTCTTTTTTCAAAGTTCGTGAAATCTGCAATTTTCTTTTGGTCCCACTGGCTTGTGTAATCTAAAAAGGGTGAATTTTTAACATTACCATTGGTGTTGATTGTATGTGTTATGGTGTTCATTTCAGGTAGTTTATTTATTGAATCTTCTATCTTTTTGAAATCAAATATTTCCTCATCGTCTTCAAACACTGGGAAGTTTATGCATCTCCTGTCTTTTACATTTTCTTTTAAAGCTTTGTTGATTTTATGCCATTTATGCAAATACTCCTCCCTTGTAGATTTGCTTTTGCTTTCTATAAAGCTTATGCTTCCATTCACATGGTACAAAACATCTACAATTTTCTCCTTTTCCCAAGGCATGGGAATGGTAGAAAACAAGCTGTATACAGACAGAGGTAGATATTTAAGGGCTCCTAAAGAAGTAATATTGACCTGTTTGTGGACACTCCTGATTCTCCTGAGGTGCTCAACTGGCATGAACATTTTTTTAAAAGTCTTCATTTGGGGAAAATAAATTGAGAATAAAAAATTGAAGAAATAATTAAATAAGAATAAAGTTATAAATAAAAGCATGGCTTTAAAAAGACCAATAAGATTAGGTCTCACTCTGTACAAGAGGTAATGTCTAATGACAATGCCGAAATACGAGTAGACACTAGGATATCAACCGATATCAAGGTCCGCCATAATAAGCCTGACATCTTTGTCTTAGACAAAAAGAGGAAGGAAATCCTTTTAGTTGAAGTTGGTATAACCAACCAGGATCTACTCACTGTAGTAGAGAATGAAAAACTAAGGAAGTACGACCTCTTGGCCAATGAACTTGGCCTAATGTATAAGTCTAAGACAAAGATTGTTCCCTATGTAATGACATGGGATGGGGTGGTCACGGCTTACCACAAGAAGCACATCCAAGAGCTTGGAATCCAACCGACCTTGGAAGCGTACATCCAGTCGATCGTGCTCAAGAAGACTTTAGAGAGCATCTCTCTGGAGCGAAGCTGGTGAGGAAGAAGTGGAGAGTGCAGTGGGTAATCTAGTGGACAGAATCAGGAGAGAGAAGGAGTGCGAAGAGAAATCCGCACAGCCGGAATACCAGGGTATTACGAAGGACCCTGAAGATCCCACCATAGGTGGGATGTCTATACCTCTGGATGTCCAGGAAGTCCTCAACACTACGGCTAGTAGAAATGAGTAGAGAGAGAAGAAATTAACCCAATAAATACGTTTTACATTTTCTAACTTCTAAAAGATGAAAATCAAAAACTTAAAGAAAACATTTTAAAGGACAATTTAGACAGTTATTGGTGAAGAAACTTGGCCCATGTGGTTTAGTCGACGGCATTGAAAAAATTTAATGGTTACCTTATAATGCAAAATTTTTAACAAGGAAATAGTAAATAAAAAAGAAATACTGTCAAATGATGAATTAATGAACAAAAGAATTTCAGAATTCTACTTGAACAATATGTTTGCAGATAAATCATCACAAAACATATTTTGTCCAAAGTGGGTATTTTTAAAAATTATTTTTTTGTAGTCGTTGCTTAGACGGTACAAGATTAAAATATATCAATAGAACCATCTTCTGAAGGTTTCTAGTGGGTATGTAGTAGAACGTGGCGTTTTACGACAAGTGTCTGAAAGGATTGTGTTTTTGAAGAGTCGAGAATAAATATGCGTACTATATTTCTTATTATGTACAAATCGAATACCCATTACAGATATAGCATATGAGCTACATGTTGACCGAGGTACAGTGTCAGAGTATTAAACAATGATAAGGAAATCAATTAGGGAATATATATTTGAGAACAACGACAAACTTGGAGGATATAATGAAGAAGGGACCAGAAAAATAGTCGAAATTCATGGAGTTTATTTTTTCAAGAGAAAGTATAATCGTGGTATTCTGGCAAACGGACAGTGGTATGTTGGAGGAGGCGAAAGGGGTTTGAGAAAAACATTTATAATTCCAGTATCTATTTAAATCAGCTAAAAATGAAAACGATTATACAAGAAAAAATACTACCAAGTACCATAATCGTAACAGATCAATGGAGAGCATATTCTACCGCTCTAAGAGACTATGAATCATACGAACACAGACATGTTAATCATTCTTATAATTTTGTCGTTCCATAAAATCCATCAGTTCATACACAAACAATAGATGGTTTATGGGGACAGATCAAAAAAAAATTTACGCGGAAAAAGTGGAATAAATAAGGAGCAACAATCAGAATTTCTAATTCAATTTCTCTGGAAGCATAAAATAGACAAACAAAAAGAATTAATGTTTTACTTCCTTTATTTAGAATAAACTTTTAATTTTTTTTGATTTTTTCAATGCCGTCGCCCAATCCGCATGGGCCAGAAACTTATTTTAAAATGTGTTCATATGTTCATTAAAAGATTATTAGAAAGTTTTCGTATAAATAGAGATATCGAAGAGTTTAATGTATGTTTGACATCAATAAAATCAAATATCACTTAAATACACCAAACCAACTATCACAGTTCAATTCTTAGAATGGGATAGCTTTGTAGTTACTACTAAATTTACACCATCAAAGGAGTTTTACACTCTTGAAAATGGGGTATTTAGTCCATCAAGAATTTTATTCAGTTGAATACAAACAAGAACAGTAACGTCGATGTTTTTTTCTATAAATTATGGGTAAAGTGTACCCTCTTTTTTTCCTTGTCTCAGGATGGGGAAATCCCTCATGGAGAGTGTCTTTGATCTATCCTAAACAATTTAATCCGTTTAGGATCTTCTTTTTCAATCATACCCAAGACATAGACACCTTCTGTGATGTCCACGGTTGTACTTTCTCTTTCAGAACTTTGATTCATCTATTTCCACTATGGCATTATTACCTCCTATTTTCTCTGAGGTATTATAATATTTTTCTACTACTGCTAATTTAGATATCCTTTCTATTCCCCGAACAACAGTATCTCGATCAATGTAAAATATATACGAAATCAGTTGTATTGATTCTTTCTACACCCATGATTCTAAGATTTGTAAAAGTTTTGTTTTTTATTTAGCTCGATAGAATATAATTCCCTTCCATATATTATATTGTTTTTTACTTACATCCTTTCCAAGAACATATGAGTTCTTTATCTCTTTTTTGGAAATTTTGACGGTGGAATAACAATAATAACAACCTTTTAATCGTTTCTCGCGTATTTTTTCTACAATCTGCTTAAATTCTGTCTTCTTTAATTTTTGGAAATTAATTTTTAGGGGTAAAAATTTATTTTTTGATTTATACTGAAAATGCGGCTAATGCTCCGCATACTCCTGATTTCCTTTCTCTTTGTTGGGACCAGCTCTGAAATAGCAGATTAGTGATAAATGGTGTATATATCTTGACATCTTTGACATATGCCGATCTATAAATATTCATAAATTAATAAACCCATGTTTTAGCTCCAACCATATTTATGTTTACAACACTCTTCTTTACATAATTAGGATATATAGCTTATTATGGGTTACTTTTACATCGGTTGCCAACCATTTAAAACAACTATACTAAAAATAATTTATTTATCTATTTCCTTGGGATCTAGTTTTTTTCAGTTTAGCTACTGCATCCTTATTCATCTCATTAAAATCCTTACTAAATGATAGTGGTACTACATTTTTTGAATATTGACTACCATTTTTAACATACTCGATTTCATTATTAAGAGGTTGTGAAATAACTTCTCTAAGTTTCTTGTCATAGCTTCCCATCCCCTTCTCTACATTTTTTACAAATTCACCAGTTTTTTTCTTGTATGTTTCTTTAATTTCTTGCTTTTTATCTCTATTTATTTGTTCTATTAATTCTTTTTTAGTCTGGTTACTCAAATTCTTCTCTGTTGAAATATCAACAAGCTCATCAAATCTCAAAAATTGAACTTGTAAAAATTGAATTGATAAATTATTCACTTGATTTAGATTCATTTTTACAGTTTTTAAGAGGCTTTCTGGTGTATAAGTACCATTATTAAATTTTTTATACTCTTTTAAAAGATTCTTTGTATCAGATTGTGATAAACTATTTATGATTTTTATAAGCTTTTCTTCACCATTTACTTTATTAAAGAGATGGTTTAGGACTAATAATGCTATTTTAGAATCTAGTTTTTTGCTTTCTTTTGCACTGTACAACATTAGTAAGATAGAAGCATCTAGCTTATCAATTTCAGATGATTTGTTTTCCCTGCTACTAATTAATTCATCAATTCTCTTTTGTTCATTTAAATTTATCTTTTTAAGGATGAAATCTTGCATTTCAGTAGAAAAATCATTGTTAAAATACACAATCATTTCATAATCTCCCTTTTCGTACCTCAAATAAACATCCTCTTCGTTGTATTTCATTTGCTTTTTTTTTATATAAAAATTTGTATCAAAAGACAGATACTTTATAGTTTGATTTTCCTTTAGTTCTATACCTAACTGATTATAATAAGCCACGGGATTAGTTCCAACTACATTTTTATCAATGGAAACAAATATATTCAGTTGGTCATCTCCTATTTCAGTGTTAATTAGAACAGTAATTTCACCATATTCAGTATATTTCAAGACTTTATCATCTTTTTGAGCATTTTTATAATAGAAATAAATATAATCTACATCAACGTGTATAAATAATTGCATGTTTTTATCTTTTTGTTTCTTATTAACTATTACAATATCATCTTTTTCTTTAGAAATGTAGCTCAAGACACGATGATAAAAAGAACCCACAATAATTTCATCTGCCTTCTTTTTACCTGATAAAGAATCGATAACTATGTTTGAAAATACAAATACTATATTCAAAATCAACATGGGATGTTTTTGATATTTTTTTTTATACTTTTAATTTTATCAAAATTTGATGAAAAATATCAATTCCATAATATTAGCCTCCTTAAATAACTTTAGTTATGTTCTTTAAATAATATCTATAATTAGAACATTCTTTTAATATATATAATGTAAATAATTTAAGAATTTAAAAAGAATTCTCCTTTAATTAATATTAATGGATAATTTAATATGATTAAAAGTGCGCAACAGTTCAAATCTTTATAAATTTATAATTTTGAGCTTTAATAAAGGATCCTGAAGGTTTCAACGTAGGTGGGGTGTCCTTATCTCTGGAATTCCATGAAGGCCTAGACACTGAGGCTAGTAAGATGAACTGAATACAAAGAAGTAACCCAATAAATATATTTATTTGAGCTTTAATTAATATTACAGATAATTTAATATGATTAAAAGTGCGCAACAGTTCAAATCTTTATAAATTTATAATTTTGAGCTTTAATTAATATTAATGGATAATTTAATATGATTAAAAGTGCGCAACAGTTCAAATCTTTATAAATTTATACATTGAGGTATAGAGCTACACTGATATTGTTTTATCTTTATGAGAATATATTTATTGTACCTGATGTTACTGCCTATATTAAAATTTTCAGCTTTATCATTTACAGTATTTTTATATAAAGATAGAAAATATATACATCTGTGGTAATTATTAGCGTAAACTCTTAAAAATAATGTTTTATTTTCACAGTATTTTCTTAATTCCACTTTATTATTTAACACATGCTCGATTTTTTGTTCTTTTTTTTTGAGAAATATTTCTTTTTGACTAAAGACGTTCTAATTCCGGATCAATGAAGTAATTTTGTTCGATTTTTTTTGAAAACACATAGGTAAAAAATTATCAGAAAAAAAAACAAATTGCTAAGAAATTCCTTGCAAGAAAAGGTATACTGAGTAAGTATAATCTTACAAAATCAGTTTGTGAATCAATATTGAAGAATTTAAATGAGCTTTTCTAATTTAAGTTTTTTTGACGAAACACTAAATAAAAAAAAAAGAAGTCTTTGGGAAACAAGAAAATATGTTTTACTAGAAGTATTATGCTTGGGATAGCAGTGAATAATTATAAGTCAATCGTTATTTTGTTAAAAAAATCAAATCTATATTTTATGAATTGTACGTTATAACTCTGAAAGCCATGGTTTTACAACTAAGCTGGAGCTAAAGCCCACCGCCCAAATGACTCGTTTTCTTGCTTTTAGTTTCATTAAAGGATATTTTATGCCTTGTGTGTTATAATCTAAGTTATATTTCATTACATGGGAATTCAGCCAGCGCATACAGCTATATTTTATGAATTGTATGTTATAATCTAATTTATATTTCATTACATGGGAATTCGGCCAGTTTTACATTTCTTTGATAGACACTTTTAAATATAAACTATCTAATAATAAAAAATTACGAACGAAACGTTTTTAATATAGACCAAACTAGTTTATACACAATTATTTTCTTAATAGGTCTTATGTAGATATGTAAAGCTTTATAAAACTAGAGTTACGTTGATATTGAGGTACAATTTATTGGGTGAGAAGCTTATGATTATTAAGAATCCAAATAACCTAATTAAACAACGTAGATTTGGCATCTTTTATAAAGAAAATGAATCGGTTTTTTTGAAAATATATCGAGAATAATCGACTGATATTAGAAAATAGATAGGTTCTTTTGCTTCTTGACAATTGTAGTGGAGTTACAGTATGTTTATTTAACATGGATAATTATTGTTTTCCTCAAAATTGCACTTCTTTTGATTTTGGAATTATAAATGTATCCAAATAAGATTTAAAAGAACAACTTTTGAGTGTACAATGCACTAAATTCTGCAGCTACACACAGTAACATTTAAAGTAGATTTGGTAAATGTTTAATTATTGAAAAGTCTTTTGATTTGATTTCAAATAGACAATTATAAACTGTTGGACTAAAACCAACATAAGAGATCCAGAAAGTTCCAGACGTTGTAGTACAAGGAAGTCAAGAAGAAGCTTATTGGTTATAAAATCTAGACGAGGAGGAACCAAACACAAGTTTAAAGTCTTTCAATGAGGTAGTAAGTGTTTATTTAGCTCCTTCAAGCTTCAAAATATCTAAAGGAGGTTCTTGATATTCAAGATAAGATAATTTCAGAGTGTATAGAGTCTTGTAAAGAGTTAAATTCTCATATTCTTAATAAATAATACATTTACAGTATGTCTCATAAGAAATAAAATTCTACTGTACATCTTGTAGAAGCAAGTTATTTAATTTATCAATAACTGTAAAATTTTTGATTTTTTAATATCACAATAAGTTTCTGAATGTAGCATCTACAAGTGCTGGAGACTTTATTGGTATAAATAGAATTCAGTGTTAGCAAAGGTGTAAAAATCTTATTAGATTTTGTTTCTATTAGATTTTTGGTTTCTATTAGATTTTGTTTCTATTAGATTTTTGGTTTCTATTAATTTTTGTTTCTATTAGATTTTGTTTCTATTAGATTTTTGTTTCTATTTGAATTTTTGTTTCTATTTGAATTTGTTTCTATTAGATTTTTTGTTTCTATTAGATTTTTGTTTCTATTAGATTTTGTTTCTATTAATTTTTGTTTCTATTAATTTTTGTTTCTATTAAATTTTGTTTCTATTTGAA
>SBJO01000038.1:16308-30138 GCA_015832245.1 Nosema granulosis
AGTATTTTTAGTATCATTTTTAGTATCATTTTTTGTAGTATTTTGAGTAGTAGGTTGAGAGTTTGTTTGTGAATTTTCTTTTTTTCTTTTTACAGGTGTGCTCTTTTTTCTAATAGTAGTACTACTTTTTTTACTACTACTTTTTCTACTACTACTTTTTTTAGTACTACTTTTTTTAGTACTATCACTACTACTATCACTACTACTTTCTTCTAAACTATCACTTTCTAAAAGTTTTTTTCGTCCTATTGGGAATCTAATTTCTTTATCTACAGGAGATGGTGGAGGAGGTGTCTCTTCAATAGTACATTCAATAGAGTTTTTATCTTCTTCTATTATATTTTTATCTTCTTCTATTATAGTTTTATCTCTTTCTATTATAGTTTTATCTCTTTCTATTATATTTTTATCGTCTGCTTCTGCACTACTACATATATCTTCTACATTCATTTCTACATTCATTTCTTCTACATTAATTTCTTCTAAAATTTCTTCTACATTTTCTAAAAACATGGGTCTCTTTTTTATCCCCAATTTTATGATAAAACTTACCAAGTCGAATATTAACAATCTAATAGCAAGATATCTAGAAGATGAAGGATACGTCTACAGTAGATTTACTTTCATCTCAGAAACTACTCTAGAAATAGAAGCTATCAGGAAGAATCTAGACCTAGTCAGTCTCATAGCTATGGGTCTCCAGTACCTCTATGGAGTAGAACACTACAGAGGAGATTCTATCAAACCTTGTGATGTCCTCTACACTCTCTTGGAAGAGCACACTTGTGGAGGAAAAGAAGAAAAGAAACGAGGAAGAAAAAAAAAGAAAGAGAATAAAGAAAGTAAGGAGGAAACAGTTGTAATAAAAAGAAAGAAAAAAAAAAGAAAGATAAAAGAAGTAATAATAGAAGATGATGTAGAGGACGAAGTAATAATAGAAGATGATGTAGAAGACGAAGTAATAATAGAAGATGATGTAGAAAATGATGTAGAAAATGATGTAGAAAATGATGTAGAAAATAATATAGAAAATGATGTAGAAAATAATATTAATATAGAAAATAATATTAATATAGAAAATAATATTAATATAGAAAATATTAATACAGAAAAAAATAATAATATTCTTGTTGGAGATGAGGTCGCCCTTCCTACTACCACAGAACCTCCAATTTCTACTATTACTAATTTGGAATTCTCTGAGAGGTCTCTTACGGAGTGTAGAGAGGCTGAGCTTATCACCTGGTTTGGGGACTTCTTGGCTATCAAAACTGTTTCTAATGAACTCTTTGCTTTTCGTTTTGGTGTATTCTTGTGGAAACTGGGTATTGCTGATATCTGTGCTATCCACTGGAATGATCTTGGGCTTGTCACTGGAGAGGTCTCTGGCCGTGTTTCTATTCTCAACCCATACAACTGCAGGAGGAAGATCTTCGAGAAACACTCGGGGCCTATTACTCGTCTCCTTCCTGGTGATAGATGTGTATACTCCTGTTCCGAGGATGGCTACATCTTCTCTACTGACTCGTCTTTCTCTATCTCGGTATTCCCCAATGGTATAAGAGATGCTGTCAACTTGGGGGATGCTTTCTTTTGTCTATCTTTCTCGGGGCACTTGGCTGTGGTGGATCTTAAAAATAGATCTACCAGATCTATTGGCTCCCCTAAGTGCTCGGCTATCTCTAGAGATCCTCTTTCTGGTCTGGTTTCTTCTGTTTGTGAAAATGGCTCTATTTTGTTGTACAATCCCCTCTCTTCTGATACTAAATCTATAAATGTCCATTCTACTGTTTCTTTGCACTGCTGGTTGGTTGGTAATATAGTTTGCTATTCTTCTCCCTCCAACTCCCTCTCTCTTTTAACCCCAGATGGTACCATCCTATCTTCTTTCATCTATCCTGGGAATGTAAGAAGTATAAAATCTTGTAGTAATCTACTGGCTCTCATCTCTGAGGACCAAACCGTCTCTCTTTTTGATACCAAACTAGCTTTGGTTTCTAGATACAGCTTAGTAGGTCCTGCCAAGGATTTGGACTTCTCAGAAGATGGGGATAGTCTTTGTGTACTTCTCGAGAACAACTATCCTGTAATAATAAGCATAAAAGAGACTAACCCGTAAAGTAAGCTTTTGCAATAGAAGAAAAAATTTGTAATAAATTAAGCTTTAATATTAGAATAATATTTGTAATAAATTAAGCTTTAATATTAGAATAATATTTAATATTCATTTTTTGTACTATTTTTTTGTACTATTTTTTTTGTACTATTTTTTTTGTACTATTTTTTTTGTACTATTTTTTTTGTACTATTTTTTTTTGTACTATTTTTTTTGTACTAATCTACAAAATCATTATAGGTTACTATTTTGTCTGCTATTACTATTATATTTGGTTCTCTTTCTACTAGCTCTCTGTATTCTCTTAATGTTACTCCCCCGTGAAAATAAATCACTTTGTATCTCCCTTTGTTTAATCTCTCTTTAATAACTTCTAGATTCTTCTTTCCTTCTTTAATTATTGGTGGGATGTATCCTATTTTTGGGTCCATGTCTTTCTTAAACTTGTAATCTTCTTTTTTGAAGCTGGAAATCTTCATCAGCTTCTTTCTTGCTTTCTCTTCTACTTCTTTATTGCTTATTATTCTCTCTATCTCCTTCTTATTGGGCTTCTTTTGTATTATTTCATATTCCATCTCACTGATTTCTAATATCTTCAATCCTTCATTTAATATCGCCTTGTGGATACTCATATGCTTGTCTATTGTCTGGGACAGCTGTGATAGTTCTCTTATCTCTTCTAGACTTAGTTTTTTTATTTTCTTTTTGGCTTCTACCGTCTTTACCATCTTGTTGATCTCCTCAGATACCTCAGACATATCTTTAAATTTGTTCTCTTGGAAGAATTTATCTGTTAGATCGTATAATTTACCTTCGTAGCTTACTATTTGATTATCATAATTCATAAATTGTTTTATCATTCCTTGGTACTTCCAATCATACAATAATGGTGTAAGCATATCGAAAGACCTATCAAACATATACAACTCTCCTCCCTCCTTCAAATTACTGAAGGATAGCTTTGTATTCAGCTCTTCTGCTAGATTGCTTAGTTTTTTCATATAGTAAATCGTAGGAATATTCCCAAGTGACATCATAAATGCATATAAACCACCACTTCCTACTGTAAACAATCTCTCTTCTTGCTTGTAATAATCTAAATATATCTCATGGACCTCTTCTACTACTTCATAGAAATCATTTCTAGCCAGCATCTCTAGCATCAGTCCATCTACTGTATTCGTAAATAAAACTATATAGGTGCCATAGCTGGGGTCTGTAATTTCCTCTATTAGCTTCTTTATAGAGTCTGGGGATATCACTACCACACAACTTATATTCTCTAATTTCTGTTTATTTCTATTCTCAATAGATTCAAATAGGAAAAAATCCGAGTCTAAAAACTTGGAATGGGGAATCAAATTGCTCAGGATGGTCTTTGTTGTATCATCAAATATCAAACATTTGACTCCTGTGCCCTTGCTGAGAATAAAGGATGTTTTTGTAGCTGTTAAATTGTTCATTTTTGGAAAATAAATTAAAAATATATAAAAACATTTTGAACTTGAAACGTGTTTGGTAAATAAATAAATTGTAAGGGATGTGATTGAAAAATAAAGAAACTGTGGAAAAATGGTTCAAAGGTGTGTAAAGGTTAGGGGGTTCCCTTTGTTTATTATAGTTTTGTTGTAAAAAATATTTTTATTTAAAATTTCTTAAATAATAAGAGCTATTGTAGATAATAATGTCTGAAACTGTTGTAAAAATAAATATGATTGTAAACATAATTTTATTTACAATGTTTATTACTTCGTCTGTCAAAATATATTAAACGAAAACTGTCACTGATCTGTAATTACGGAGCGTATCGCAACAAACCAATTCCCCTTTTAAAAATATCAGATATAATATAATTTTTCATTGAGTTTTACTCTTTAATTAAATTATGACATTTATAATATTATGAATATTTGCCCATGTGTAAACTATGGATATATTTTTTCAGCTTATTTCTCATATTCATGTCATTTAGTGTGGTGTTTGAGGTAATAAGATGTATAGAATCTTTTAACACAAAAAAATTACAAAATGTCTTTCTTATGGATTTTATAGAAAATGATAGCAGTTTTAAATTAGATGAAATTATCACTAATAATATGAAAGACAGTCTGAAAGATTTAATGATTGTCTTTTTATGCTTTGTTTTTTTAATGATTTTTAGGAATTTAACTAATAACACTGAAATGGTGGGAACTATTTTTAAAAACGAGACGAGGTTTCTTTTATATATTTCTTTTATTCAAATTTTATTGCTTGATAAAACATTCATAGTATCTATCTTGGGATGCTATTTCAATTGGAAGATTAATGTTTGGCTGTTTAAAAAATGCAAATTATACAAACCTATTATACTAATTGGTATATTCTTGGGCTTTTATCTACTAAATCAGTATTATGAACTTGAAACATTATCAAAAGTTGACAGTTCAAAAAGGGTGTTCCCAGAAAAAATATCTGATCATCTCACTAAAAAAAAAATCGATTACAACATTATTGAGATTAATAGCAACGAAAAGGTAAATGTATGTGTTGTAAAAGGTAAGTTCTTGTATCATTTCATTTTGATTGGGGATATGGATGTATTAACAGAGAATGAGTTTATCTCAATTTTATACCATGAAATAGGTCACGTGGTTAATAATACCCGTATATTTAAAAATATAGCTTTAATATTACTTCTTGGCTTGTGTATCACCCTTCAAATAGTTTTTCTTAGATCAGCTAGAAATATCGACCTAAAGAATTTTTCAGCTCCTGAAAAATTATTTATTCTTGAGTGCATTTCTTCAGTCTTTTTGTATAAATTTTTCAATGTCACTGCCAATTTGTTCACCCACTACGATGAATTCAATGCTGATGATTATAGCAAAAAAATGTTTGAAATGAAATATTTAGCCACTGGATTGATAAAGATCCATCTTTTAAGCAATGAGAAGATTCCAACGACTTTGCTCTACAATGTTTTAAGTAACAACTATCCTTCACTTCTAAGGCGTTTAAGTAAACTTGGGTTTAATTAGAGAATTAAATGGTATTTTGAGTATAAAGATAGAATTAATTAAAACAACAATTTTTTAGGGGTTAAGTATAAAGAGAATTTGGATGGTTTTTATAACCAATAGGCTGTAAAGAAATTAATAAAGATTTATTGAGAATTCTCCTAATTGTTATGTTTTTTAAACTTAACTTAAGATGGGATATTCGATAAAATATATCTTTTATTAAACACATTGATTAATGTTGTTGGTTATTAAATATTTATTTGGTCTTTAATTCGAGATAATAGCATACTTTGATTTTTTTAATCGATTAGGCTGTGACCTGAAACATTTCCCATGGGATTTTACGCAGGCGATTCGAACAAAATGATAACATTAAAAAAGGCTGCGAATCCATGTAAAAACATGTGAAACTAGGTTTCTAGATGACCTAGAATAGCAAACGCCAGAAATATAATAAAAACATCACGTCCCTGCTGGAGTATTAAGCCAAAATAGAGTTTTACTTGACCTAGGTGGGTCTACTTAAGTCGTTAAGAACAGTCCATGAGTGTGGGAATAGGTTCGTATAAGTGAATGATAAGATACTGTGCATCTTATCAAGGGTATACCTAGCGCTCAACTGAGTGTAGCTTAGTTTGGCTAAAAACGGTACAGAACTGAGTGACTGGGCACTTGGTACGCCTATTGAATTAGACTATATTAGGTCCGTAACACCTACGTACACTACGCATGGTAAGCAAATTAGCGTAGGAGATAGTTGATTACGTGGCAGAGTTGGCTCTAAAAACAAAAATTACCGCGTTCCTAAAGCTATAGTAATTCTCTTTTGAAAATCGGTATTCCTGTCACCCGTATCTTCGATTATAAATAAATTGAATTTATATAAAATAATCTTTTTAAATATTTTAGTGTACAACAGATACCTTTAAAATTATTAATATCTTAATCATTCATATGTTACACAATAAAAGTATTTCGCTGAGTATAGGTTTAGAGGATTTTTATCAGGATCCAAAACTAAAATAAACTGTTTATTTATTTTTTAAATGGTGAAAGAGGTTATTAAAAGAATAATTTCTGCTTACAATAACAATATATTGCTGATTTAAAGAATGTTACGTTTTTTATTTATTTAATTTAGATTAAAGACATTACTAGCTTGTAAAAAATGATATCTACAAAATTAATTGTTGAATTTACCATTTTACAAATCTCATTTTTTACTAAACTTTCGTGTGTATTTAAACCAAAGAATATTGTTCTTAAATATAAATCACACGCTTTAGTTACTAAAAATAATTCAACAAAAGGAGCTCTATGTTATTTGAAAAATATAAAAATCTTTTAGACAATTAATCATTTGCCAACTAGATTCTAAAAACGTGTCATTGAATTGTATTAGTCATCTATAATATGTAATTAAATCTATCTTACTTGAAAATCCTCAACCACTTAATTTTAAGAATATTGAGGTTCGTTTTAGTCTGGAAATCAAGATTAACAATTCTAAAATTTTGTTTTTGAACAAGATAAGAAAAATAATATAAAAGGATATATCTTCAGATTTTTAATTTAAAATAATAAACAGATATAAACAAACATAATAGCACATGTGATGCCGTTATTTCTCAAAATGCATATCAAAAGCCACAAATAATACTTTTCTACTGGATAATACTTCAACCACTAGTAGGATATTGTTCCAAAAAAAGATATAGGTGTGTCTGGATATGTCTGTTTTACTTTAAAATACAATAATCATAAGATGTACCTAAGAAACTTTTAATTAAATTGAAAATAAATCTTAGTAGTTGTTTTAAATTTTAAAATACACTAATTGATCCTCTTTCAAAAAATTTGTCAGAGATTTAATGTGTTAATTGTTATCAACATCATATACAAAGTATTTTAACATTTATTAATCATCCTACATCCTCAAAATATTATAAATTTTATGATCAAAAATGCAAATATGATTTGTTCTTTATAATTTTTAATTAAATTACTGGGGTTAATTTTAATATTATAAATTTTTTTACCCCATGATTGAAATTTGGATCTATTTTTTTCACGTGTTTATTATATACATGTCTTTGAGCGTGTTATTTGAGTTAAAAAGCTGTTTTCAATTTTTCTACAGTAAAAAATTAGAAAATGGGTTTTTAATGAACTTTGTAAATAATGAAGATCCTATAATTAACTACAATAATAGATTGAGTACCCTAATGGCTAAAAATGTTTTGAATTGTGTTTTTTATTCAGGAATTATATTCTTTTGTTACATCTTAGTTAAAATTTTGCAGAATTTAACATATTTTGATGAAAATGTCTCGAAAAATAATGGTACAAGTGATGATACGCACACCAAACCGAATAGCAACAGTGGAATTGTACTTTTTCTTGGAGATATTCTTAGTAATGAGACTAATTTTCTTTTATTCATTTCATTTCTCCAACTATTTTTAATTGATAATATCTATCTATGTCTCTTTGGGTGCTATTTCAATTGGAAGATTAATGTTTTCTTGTTTAGAATGTTTAAAACATTTAAACCTCTGGTAGTAATTGGTATAGGACTCAGCATATATATACTCATGGAAAATTATGAAATTAAAGAACTATCTCAATTTGATTGGTCAAAAAAGAAGATTCCAAATGATGTAATAGATCACCTCACAGAAAAAAAAATTTTCTACAAATTTATTGATGTTGATGATAAAAAAGTAGGTGTACATGTAGTTAAAGGCAATTTCGATGTCTTTCAATTTTTATTAACTGGTAATATAAATATATTCACGAAAAACGAATTTAGATCGATTTTATACCATTCAGTTGGACATGTGGTCAATAAAAGTCCAACAACAAGAAAAATATTTTTTTATGTCCTTGTTTTGCTATATATTATCCTTCAAACAGTAGTGCTGCGATCAGCCGGGAATATCAACCTAAAAAACTTTTCAACACCAAAAAAATTATTCATTCTTGAGTGCATTTCTTCTGTCTTTTTTTATAGATTTTTCACCTTGATTGCCAATTTATTTACACACTTTGATGAATTGCATGCTGATAGATATAGCGAAAAAATGAGTGATTCAGTACATTTGGCTAAGGGATTGATAAAGCTTCATCTTGCAAATGAGAAAAATATATCAACAACTTTGTTTTACAGTCTTTTACAAAGCTCGTATCCATCACTAATAAGACGTTTGGAGAATCTTGAGTTTTTCTAGAGCTGTTTATTAAACAAACTTTACACAAAAATTCGTAATAAATTTTTTTGTTACTCTATCGTTTAAATTATATGAACTTATGAGATTTAATTTACATGAAGCATCATAAATTATATGGGTTTTGGAAATCAAAACACTAAAGTGGTTCATATTGTGTAATAAATATTCCTTGGGTAAGGTTTTACAAATAAAATAAATTTATTGATATGATTACCGAAATTATGGGTTCACTGTATATTTTTTTTATATTTTCAAAACATTTACAATGCTATACATTTAAATTTAATATTATATAATAAGTTAAAGGGATATTTACTTATTATGAGATATTTTAATAATATTTGTTGTGACTAGCTCCGTAATTGCGGATCAGCGGTAGCTGAGGTTTAATATATCTTTAGGCCTATGCTCCGCATTGGGGCCCATTTCAAATATAAATATTTTTTTTGAAAAAAAGAATTTTTTTAATTGAATTTTAAAAATTAGAGAAAAAATTATAATGAATATTTTAATAATCTACGTAAAGGATGTTGTGTTTCGATACGAATTATCATAAAACATACTAGATATATATCAATCGTTTTTGCTGTTCTACCCTCTCTGAGACGTTTGTTTTTTAACTGCAAACCAATTTCTTCAATGGTGTTTGTTTGAACATGAGTAACTGGGGCTTTAAAAAATTTAGAGTGATTAACGGTAGAATGCTGATTAATAAGTTCTTGAAACCAGTGTAACCTTTCCAACGGTCTGTGTAGATTTTGGTGTCTCTTTGTACTGACTTCGTAATATAGGTTTCAAGTGTTTCTTTGTCCTATCACCTACTCTAAACTGTTTGATTCTTTTAGGACCTCCCTCTCTACCATTCCATACACTCAGACTCCTTCTATTTTATGTTCTCTATGATGTTTTCTCTTACAAAATTTAGATTCATAAATATCAACAATTCTATTGTTTCCCCCATTTTCTTAGATATATTGTGGTATCTTTCAACTATAAGATTACTAATTTTTCTATAACATGGCTTACAGAATCTCTTTCGATTCGTAAAACATGTGCTATAAGTTGCAAAGAAGCTTTCTGCATCCACAATTCCAAGATTTCCAAAATTTTAGTTTTTTTTAATTTTGCTTGATAGAAATTGTTCTCTTCCATAGATTGTTTTTTTGCATCCTTTTCCCTGTATAAATGACTTCGTTTTTCCGACTTTTATTTGGGCAAACAATAAAAACAACCATTTATTTGTTTTCCCTCATGTTTTCGAATATCTCCTTCAACTCTCTTCTCCAACTTTTGAAAATTCATTTTTGGGGTAATTTTTTTCAAAATAAATATTTATACTAAAAAAGGGGAAAGTCCTTCGCATGCTCCATATCTTTACATCTTTAACGGCCTGATCTATACATATTTGTAAATTAAATAAACCCATATATTAGCTCCAAACATATTTATGTTAACAACAAGATATTAACTAATATAGAGGTTCAGTTCCGATAAAAAAAATTACCCCCACCAAAAAAAAATGGTGGAGTGATGATATGAATAACGGAGAGTCTAGTATATATGCCAGCTGTGAACAGTGTATATGTTGTAAACATAAATATGGTTGGAGCTAAAACAAGGGTTTATTAATTTATGAATATGTATAGACCAGCCTGTCAAAGATGTCAAGATATATACACCATCTATCGCTGATCTGCTATTTCAGAACTAGTCCCAACAATATATACCATATTAATAAAAAAAAGAAATTAAAGACTATACTCTTCATGTTCACATAACAGTTTAGTATGAATCTGAGATATATGGATGGGCATTTGTTGATACAAGAAAATCCTCATAATCATTTAGATGATAGAAGAGAGATTCTTAAATTCCAATTAAAATAATTAATACAATATAAAATATTATCTTCTCCTACAATATCTGCAACTGAGGTATTCAATCAATGTAGGAGAAACTTGGCAGAATCTTAAAATCAAAATATAAACATTACGAAACTGTTTAAACCTTTTGATTCTTTAAAAACAATCATTTATAGATGTATAAATTCTACTAGACCGCAAACCTTTCTTGAAAACAAAACTATAGTGCCCTTCTGAATTGTTTTCGCTCAAATAGAAAGTATAAGCAAAATTTGATCTAGAATAATCCTTTAAATCTAATGATGGATCTAACATTCAAATATTCTTCAACAAGTTTTTTTGCAACTTTATATAATTTATGAAGAGTTTGGTGGTCAAAATTCCCAATATTGTTTAGTTGTTTGAAGAATAAAACTAAAATTATTTTATTAGGATGTTTGGAGCTATAATATCAAGCCTAGAAAGGTATGAAATATTATTGAGCCAGAAAAAAATACAGGTAGATTTTGAGATCGCTTCTTTCAATTCCGGATGAATATTTTTTCCAGAACAGCTAAATCTGGATGTCGATTTCATTTTTTGCAGAAATTGATGCAAAATTCCTTTTTAATATAAATTTAGGTTTTAAAAATTCCGTAGAGCTGATAACTGCGCTTGCTCTATTTCCCCTTTAGAGATAGACGTTTGTTGGGCTCATATACTGATTGCAAGAAATATATTTAATGAACCTACTGATAGTTTTATTGAATATGTCTTTAATAACAGGATATCTAAGAATAGGCCATTGTTTCAACGAGAAATATGGTCTCAACACGGTGTATCTAGAGGTAGAACAAATAATTCTGCGGAGGGATTTAATTATAAAACCAACAGGGTTAGGCTATGGAACCTTAAGGTTCCATCAGCCCCTTAAAACAAAATTAATTTTTTTTACCCCTAAAAATGGAAATTAAAAAGTTGAATGTAGATGAGTTTGAAGGAAAAATATCATAAATGAGAGATAAAGTGTCACAACGCTGTTGTGTCTATTGTGGGATTAAAATAAAAACCCAAATATATGAAGGATCAGCTAATATGTACACTTTATTGGTGCAAGAAGAGATATGATTTATGGGAAAGGGACAATCTTCTATAGATCAAGAATTACGACATTCAAAGATTGCAAATTATAGAATATTGTATGCAAAAGGTTTCTATAAAAAATATATGTTATTTACTGGTCTTTCTAGAAGGGGTGTTTCTAGGTGTCTCAAAAGAGAGACTAAAGTTTTAACACCAAAATATTATGCCAACCCCGAAAAATTAAGAGGTAAAGGAATTAAATTCGAAATATACGAGTCAATTTTTTGTAGGCGAAAATATGACAAAGGACATCGCGTTTAAGGGGTCTGAGTGTTAGGTATTAAGTAGTGTTCTGAATAAAGAAGGGTAAAACTTATCCCTGTTAATGACAGAACAAAAGATACATTAACAAAAATCTCAATGAGATAAATAGATAAATATACAAAGGTTAATACAAATTGCTGGAAGGGGTAACTGTCTATCAGAGTACTTTGATGCACATCTTACAGTCAACCACTCAAAAAAAAACTTTAAGGATCCTGTTACTAAGTCACATACTAATACTATAGCTATAGAAGGGACCTGGAGAGCTATTAAAGAGCAAACTCCTTTTAAAAACAGAACAATAATCATGATTAAGTTGTATTTGGTTAGATACATGCTGTTTGGAAACGAAAAAGGATATTATCTGGACGTTTTAATAAAATATTTATTCCATTTTTTTTGTTTTTACATTTGCTTTTTTAAAAAGGTGTTATTTTTTAATTTTTTTTATACTACTGATGATACCGCAGGGTCCCATATTTCACAAAGTTATTAACAAAACCAAGCTTTTATAAGATAGATAGTCTTTAAATTTAAAGAGAATCAACAATACAATGAACCAGATTTTTCTAGACTTTTGTAAGGGTGTGATATAAGAAGAAGCAGAAATGCGTATATTTAACAAGATTTAATGATAGAAGCACTAATTTGCAGATAGACTCTTTGCAAAGATTTACTTCAATGTTTTATTAAACAACTATGTACCTTTTTTGTTGTAAATTGTTTTTTTATGTTTCTGTATTTAATTTCTTTTTATTTGCGTCCTAAATCTACCCGTCTTTTTCGGTCTCTTTTAAACATTTAAGTTTATTATTTTAGAATTATTTAATTTCTTTTTGGTTTGGATTATTCCATTTAGGAGGGTTTAAAATTTCTTTTAGTAAAATTACCAATATAGATAAATAGACGTCATTTATAGTATACATTTTAAAAGAGAGGGACGTTTTATTTCGCAACCCCTTATTTTGTCTGAATCTTATTTATGACGATTATAAACATTTGTTTGACAGGAAAATAATAAGAGGATAAAACTTGTTGTTTTTTAATTTACAGTAAAATAGCTCAAAGCGTATTATTTTTTACCAGATGGACATGCTAAAATATGCTTCTAAATTAAAAATTTTATACGGAGAAATTTGTAAAGAAAAACTTTCGACGATAATCTTACATTGTGTAGAGTGTAATATTTTTTTTCCTCGTTTTTTTTTTTTTTTTCCTCGTCCCAGGATGGGGAAAACCCTCATGGAGAGAACCTTGGAGTCTCGGCGAGTTACCTTAACCCCTCAGATACTGTGAGACTCCTACTCACTAAAACCACGAGTTACCTTAACCACTCAGATACTGTGAGACACATACTCACTAAAACCCCTGTAGAGTGTAATACATGTTAAAAATAAAACTATAAGAAAAAATATTCAAGATAAATTAATTTAATTAAAAACATTTGTATTTTACTTTCAAGAGATGGGTGTTAGGTATGTTAATTAGGTTTAAATGGCTTAGATTTACTTATATATTTAAAAATGAAAAATAAATCCTACATACATTTAAGTCTGTCAGCTAACATTTTTATTATTTGCTGAAGAAAATATTATAAAAATTAGTTTAATTAAGAAATGGCATATGTAAATGTAATAGATACTTATATGGTCCAAAATATCAATCTTCACTATTTTTAGACATATTAATCTTAAATTATATACGTAAAATTACACAAAACACAGGAAAAATTACTACACAAATATTAACCCGTATTTAGATATTTATCTGACCCAAGAATCTAAATAAATTTTAAAGCACAATACTACGAGGTTTAAAACAGGTTGTATAAGATAAATGTAAAATTATCTACTAATAACTGAGGCATTATGTGTGTGTTTTAACTTAACGATATGGTAAGAAAATTATCGAATAGGTTTGTAGATGTGTTTCTAAATAAAAATTTCTTGTATAATAGAGCTAATGTGTTTTTAATTATATGTGTAAGATGCTATTTTGTAAATTATCACATTTTACTATAAAGGTACAAATTCAATTACCTATACTAAAATGTTTTTATTACTATGTATATGAAACTTTTTGTAAATTATCACATTTCTACAATAGAAATGAACATTTTAGTAACTGGACTTTATTAAATTTTTTTCTAACTTCCAAAAAATAGGTTGGTAGGTATTTAAACAAAAATTAAACTGTTTAATTTGCTTTAAAATGGGTTATTCAATGTTTGAAAT
>SBJO01000039.1:0-29830 GCA_015832245.1 Nosema granulosis
CATATTTTTTGACAATGATCTCTGAGACATCAGAGGATTTTTCTTTTAAAACTCCAATATTTCCACTTTTTGCGACACTGTTAAATCGTTTCTTTTTTTAATGTTCATAATTGTTATGAGATGTGTTTCCCTCCATCTCCTATAAATATATTTTAAATAAATATCATTATCTGATAATAAGTAACAATAATGTAGGGTAAAAAATAAGTCATAAATTATATGTAGTTTTAAATTTTAACTTTCATAAGGTGAAAGGGCACAGTTTGATACACGTAGTATGATTTGCGGATAATATATTTGGATTTGTAATTTTTTTGTTCTCATTAGAGAGATCTGACTGTATATATTAAACTTTTTAATGGCTTATAACTAGGGCTCGGACGAAAGAGTGGTTAGGTAGGTTAATGGATAAATTAGAAGTGAAAAAATATATTTAAAATGAACTTGATAGGGTATTGCGGAGTAAAAGTAAAATAAACAGTATTAGTGGAAATTTTTAAATTAATATAAAGCATTCTAAATTCTTTTACAGTATATTTTTAAGGGGAGAACCTTTTATTTTTAAACCTCTCTTTCATCTACCTCTAAAAATTATATTTACTTGTTTTTTATAACGGCATATAAGTGGAAATGTCCGAAGTTTTTTTTGTGGGGCTCTCCCCAAAAGACTTATTTAAACTGTCTAAATACGATTTTGTGTAAAATATTAATTTTACTTTAATTATTTGCAAATTTATATAACTATCTATTTTTTACAAATTTATATAACTATTAAAATTTTACTTTTTAATTTTACAATTCTTCTCTAATTTCTTCTTCATTTCTTCATCGACCACTACTTTAGTTTCATCCAAGGGCTGTCTATTAAATGGGTCTATTCCATCGTTCAACATTATTAAATTGTAAGTACTTCGATCTACTGTGATATTGGAAGTCAGCAGCTTAACAGGATCTAAGATGGGATTGTAAGTCAGGGGGTCTATAAATTCACATTCCTCATAGTCTACTTCTGGCTTAGTAGCACTCTTTAGGTCTTCAATCAGTCTCCGGAGGTCTTTACATTCTGATTGGTTGAGAATATATTTATTCTCAGCTAGCTCCAAAGCATTCTGAAACAATTCAATATCAAAATACATTTGCTCATTGGCTACGAATTCTACAAACCGTGGGGAGTCCATTCGAATGTAGATCAGAATAATTTGTCTCAGTAAATCTTTAGGATCAAATTTGTACTTGGCAGGGTCTTCAATCCGGAGGGTGTAGCACTTGGGGCCTACAATAGTTTTGAGATTGCAGTTGAGAATATTCACAAAATTTCCAATTAGCTCATCTACCACCAACAACCCTACATTGGCTGAGATGATGTGGTTGAGAAGCCTGAAGCATTCTTTTACGAAGATAAAGCCATGTTTGGCTTTGTTTTCTTCTCTAATTCTACCAGCAATGGCCTCGTCTAGTTTTTTCTTGTTTTCTAGTTTATTTTCTAGGTTTTTTATTTCATTCTTCATTTTCTCAATTTTCTTTTTGATTTTTTTGATTTCGGAGATCGAGCTTAGAGCGTTCGACAGCATATATTCAAAATCTCCCATCATGTAGTTCACAAACTTAATATTCCTCTGGCAAATGCGCAGTCTCTCGAACGACTTATTCTCAGTAATAATAATATTGATGGTGTGTCTGGTAGAAATCCTATCATCCTCCTTCTGTAGACTGTTGTAGTACTCTACTATCTGGTTGATGATGGTAAACTTCAAAGCCTCTGGCTTGCTGGATACAATCTCAATAATGTGCTGTTTGTAGACATTCTCTTTCTTCATCAGCCTCTCGAGCACCTTTAAAAGCTTCCCTGCGGTGTTTTTGTTGATAGTTTTGAGGCATTTGTGGATTTGGAGAAAAGTCAGGTAGAAATAATCTGGAAAATCGAAGTCCGTAGACAGAACGTAGTCTGTCACAAAATCAAAGAAGGCCTGTTCTTGGTCCTTCATAATCTCAGAAACAATCACAGTTTCGTAGGCTGATCCTTTGGATTTGATAATCTCTCGGTACTCCGCAACCAGAGGATTTTCTGTGTCCAATCGATCCATCTCATAATAAATTTCTTTGGCACTTTCAAGAAATTTCACCAGAGAAAGATTCGTAAAATGAATTTTAGAAAAGAAAACCAGAGACGAGAAAGACGAGGAAAACGTAGAAGACGAGAATTTCTTAGAATACTCTGGAACTATTTTTGTCCCAAGGCCCTTACGAATCAAATCACCACAGAACAATCTCAGTACAGAATTCATATTGTAAGCAAACCCATCGCTTATCACTTTTGTAAAATCAAAATACATTTTGCTCCTCTCAGAATTTGCTGATATCACCAGGACAATATAGTCCATAAAATTCCTCTTCAGGGTGGGGCTGTAGGTCAATAAACTCAAAAGGATGCTGTGGAGTGTCCGAGAAAGAGTCTCAAACTTCGATGTTACTGCATTCCGAATATCGTAAATATCCCCAGCACTCTTCTTGTAGAATTCTTTCGCAGGTCTCTCCCTCTTCTGTTTTTTGAATACAAAAGGTTCAAAAAAGCCATCTAAAAAACAAGCACACCCCTTTGGGTACTCAAAAGCCCTGTAGAAAAAAACATCTCCCACATAACTTTCTAAACCCCACATAGGCTTCTTTTCCAACTGCCTTTTTATACCTTCAAGACCACACAGAACTTCTAAAGAAGACAAATAAACATTGAAATCCTCAAAAATGGTCTTTTTCGAGCATCTTTCTGAGAGATGATACAGCAAGGGGACTAGTGTGGTATCCAGTACCTGTTGATCTACACTGAGCCTGTCAAGCAAATCAACAAAATCAAAATAATTCTTTCTAAAATCATCTCCCAACATTTTACCAACCAGAAACAGATGCTCTCTCCCTTTGAGCTTCCCTAGAATGGCACAGAGATTGCTAACAATAATATCCTTAAAATCCTCAGAAAATGATGTTTTGTAGTTTAAAAACAGCTTCTCTAAATAATTTGGATCGGTCTCTTGGAATGCTAGAAGCTCATACTCAACCTCATCAAGGTCTACTGTCTGTGTGGTGGAGTCTTCTCTGATTTCTAAATAGTCACACAATTCTTTTCTGTTCATAAAGGGGCATAAAAATGGAATACATTTTGAATTAAAAATTGCATGTAAAACCGTTTTGCATGTAAAAATTAATGTCTAATAACAAATTAATGTATATGTTGGGGGATTTGCATCTCCACTATATAAATATTCTACTGAATACCCCTTAATATATAATATCTTTAACTGTTTGCATTGTTTTTATGCATGTTTGTATTGTTTTTATGCATAATAATTTAATGTGTAATAATTTACTCACCATACACTCATATCCATACACTCATATCCATACACTCATATATCCATACACTCATATCCATACACTAGCTATCATAAATCAACTTCTAATTACAAGTAGGTAACTGCTTTATCAACTCATACAACATCTCTTGGACATTAGCATCTAGTAGGAAATGGGTCTTAGAATGATAATCAGTAGCTTCCAAACATATCCATCGGTTTATAAAGTCCATGGGATTCTCCCCAAACTTAACCAGCACATCCCTCTTTTCTTCTAATCTCTTCTTAAATTCTTGCATCATTTCTATTTTTTTTTCATACGCATAAACATCCTTAGAGTGGATTCTGGGGAGGTGGAATAGATCGTCTACTTCAATTGGAACATCGAAAATATCTTTGAAGGAATTTAAAGTTGGTATGTCGATCACCAAGAAGTCGATTGGACAAAGATGGTTGATTATAATTTCTGGGAGTTCTGTAAATTCGAATTTCTCTCGTCCACTTAGCATACGCAGCTTCTCATCTGAGACTACTTCGGTCTCCCCTGGCTTAATCAATGCATTCTTGTGTATGTACTTCCAGATATTAGTAATAACATTGGGCTTAGTATCGGTGTACTTCTCTGTGATCTCTTGAAGACATGGACTTAGCTTGTATACATCTCTTCTGTTCTCAAACTCTATCAATATCCTGATATTCTTAGGTCTTGTCTTGCTTCTTAGCTCAAAAGCTGTGTATCCATCTTCGGTGTTGTTCCATTCGTGTACTTCAGTATCCTCTAGACTGGTATCTTCGTAGGGTACATCTTCTCCTGATATCCTTCTGTAGTAGTCTATACTTGGCTCTAGATCAGAATTAAATACCACACAGAGTCTCTTAATTAAATCCTCTGTCTGTTTTTCTTCTTGGTTTTTAAAATCATTAATCACTCTTGTGTCTATTCTTATAAAAGTTTCTTCTTCAATCGAAGATTTAACATACAATCTAAGAGTTTTTACACATTTAATACGCTTTAGATGCTCTGCTTCTGTATGTAGCCTCTTTGATAAACATAAACTATCAATTTTAGACTCTACTTTCTTCAAATTTTCAAACATTTCTAGGGGTAAAAAAATATTAAAAAAGTAAGCAATGTATATAAAAGAATAAGAAATTATTACCCCCTCTTAAAGTGGATTTGGAGTGAAAATAGTCCAATGTATTGTGAATTGATACAAAAGAATGGTGTAACGATGAAAGATAGAAGAAATTAAATATAATAAGTTATTGTTTCAGCATTGGACATTGAAAAATGGAAGATATAAAAATATAGGGTATTTTGAAGTACAATAGAATAATTCGAAAAATAAAAGTTTGAGGTATATTTGTTGTTTTTAATTTTATAGGTCTATATTAACGTATTTAATTAGAAGAAGTTATTTCCAGTGAATGGTGCACATAGAGCTCCAGAGTTCACTGTAAGAGGAGGCCTGAAGTTTGTATTGCAGCCTTTTACTATTGAGATTATACTTTGTCCAATTTGGGAAAGTATGTTATCTAATTCTATCAACAATTTTCTTGAACTATGATCAAAGGTATTGTTTATCAATTTGGATTCATTTGATTGGATATCTGCAAAGAGACTGTTTAGGAATATTCTGAAGTCATTTAGAACTTGTGTCACTTCTTTAATCAATCCATTCTTTCGTTCTATAAGAATCTTGTTCAGTAAGCCCTTTTCATAAGAAGTAGCTTTCTTGAATAGAAGTAAGATGTTGCCTACTAGATCTGCGAAAGTTGTGTTTACAATTGCTACTGAAGCAATAAGATCTACGGATGTTACTTCTGGGGCTGGAGGGATAGGCTGTGGCGCAAGTTTTGTTAATTCGGTTTTAATAGTATTATTTGCATCTTTAATCAATTTGACAAGATTGTCTAAAAGATCATTGTTTGTTGTTGTAACAAGTTCGTCTACTTCATTTAGGATTTCATCGCTATACTTTCTTATTATAACTACAATTCGCTGCTCAATTCTATTTAGCTCTTCGGAAGCCTGGCTTTCAGCAGCTTTTATTATATTTCTTACACCACTTGTTAGATGCCTAATTATTTCATTAGCAAAGCCCTGTATTAATTTAGTAGTTCCTGCAACACCTTGGCTGAGAACTCCCTGGATTATAAACAAATATTCATTCATATTCCCCCTTATATTTTGGTCTGATCTTTGTGAATCAAAGCAAATGATATCTCTATTGTGTTTATCGTTTTCTTCACAACTAGAACTGCTAGAAGATTCCCTCTGTACACACTTTCTATTTGGACGTGTGAAAATCAGACTGAACTGCTTTTTTTGTACACAGGGTTTTTCTTTTATACATTCTTCACTCGAGGACGATACTGTGCATTTTCTAGCATTTATGGCTATTAAGGAGATGTATACAAGTAGAATTCTCATAATTTTTCATCCTTTTGGGATTTTATAGTATCAATGTTCTAAGCCAAAAATACAGAAAAAATATTTCCTAATAAGGTTTAATTAATAACGGACAAAAATTTGTTTTAAAGCACGCAAAATGTTTTTAATAATGTTTAATAACCGATCTAAACCATAACTATCGAATGCAGGAAATATTTCTAATAATATTTAATTAATAACGGACAAAATACTATAGTAATAACTACCTCTTCGATTTATGAGGCTTCTCTTTGGCGTATTCATAGAAAGCATGCTTACCAAGTACCTTTTTGATCTCGGGAAAGCTCTTTTCAAAGTTCAAAGCATCTTCTCTATCTTTAAATGTCAAATGGCCGTAACCGATGTTCTTATGAGTATCCTTCTCAAATCTGATACGTATATCTGTAGGCTTTGCTCCACAGGCCTTCATAGCATTTCTGATTTGCAAAATACTAAGATTCATATCAATTCTACCGATAAAGATTCTTTTGTCGTTTACGTCTAGCTTTTTTATTCTTTCGACTCTCAAAATTTTATTGTTAAGTTTAAGCTCTCCTGAAATTTTTACATCTGTGAAAAATGTCACAACTGCCTTCCCAGTGAAACCCCCCTCTTTGTTTTTTTCTAATGATATTTCTGAAACCTTTCCCAGCTTTCCCATATATTTTCTAATAGATTCTTCGTCTTCTTTATAACTAAAATTACTGACAACTAGTTTATTTCTAAAAAACTTTTCTTTTTCATTTTTTTTTAGATCTCGATCTGCAGTGTTTTTATTTTTGTAGAGGACAAGATAGCTAGATTGTGTTTCTTTAACTCCAATATTGTTTGGATACAACATTTCTATGTTCTTAAGCTTTATACTGTTTTTACTAATTTTGTGTTTGTAAATTTGTTCTTTACTGTTTTCCCTCTCTTTAAACGATTCTGATTCTTTTTTAGTATTCTCTTCAATTTTCTTTACTAAATTTTCTTTTGAAGGCTTGTTTTTCTCTTCAACTTTCTTTAATAAATTTTCATTGGCTTTATTTTTTACATTTTCTGTGGTTTTCTCTCCAATTTTCTTTACTAAATCCTCTTTTGAAGGCTTGTTTTTCTTAATTTTATTTGTATTTTCCAAATCCACACGCTTCACTGGTTTTTTGATATCTTTGTTACCCATTTTTGGGGTTAATTTTTTTAAAAAACAGTTTATTTTTTTCTTATCTGTTCAATCAAATTGTCTTTTCTAATGAAACTTTCTGTTAAGAACTCTTTGTAGTTCTTTACGTCAATTAAAGGTATAGTTCTAATATCAAATACTATCTCTTCTTTGAATTCAGTAAACAAAACTCTCCATAGTGGTGGAACATTCTTGTTTTTGTGTATAATTGTGATATCTGCTATATCTGTGATATAGTCTTTGTTTACTTTGCTTCCAATTAGCTCTATTCCTCTAAATCTTGGAAACAAAACATTGCTCAATTTAACATTCCCAGTTCTCTCACAGAACTCCCAACACTTCTCCTTTTTTTCCTCAGTAAATCTTGAACCTTCGGGATACAAAATCAAACAAGATGGTATTTTATGTTTGGCCATTGTTTCTAAGTATTCTATTATTCTTTTTTTATCTTGTTGAAAATCTCTTTTGACTATTAAAAAGTTTGCCAAGGAAATCATCTGGTAGAAAATGGGGATGAAGCGTAGTTGATATTTTACAATATATTTAAGGTTTTGGAGCATCCTTTTCTCTCTAAATAGCTCATTTAACACCATGAAGTCCATAGAACCAATGTGATTGGAAACAACAAGATAGTTTGTCTTGTGCTTTAATACATTGCTACCTTTCAATACATAAGACCTTCTAAAGATAATTCCAAAGAGAGACCAATACACGAAAGCCCAACAGGATGTCATTTTGATAGATAGTGGCTTGTTGAAGATCCTAACAATATAAGCCAATAGGATATAAGGAATAGCACACAATAGCAAAAGAATAATGGCAGTGAAACATGCAATTTTGATTATTGAAATCCCCATAGGGGTAAATATAAATATTATTAATTAGCATAGTTTTCAATGTTATTATTAATTAGCATAGTTTTCAATGTTATTATTAATTAGCATAGTTTTCAATGTTATTATTAATTAGCATAGTTTTATACAATATTATTAATTATTAGCATAGTTTTCAATATTATTAATTATTAGCATAGTTTTCAATATTATTAATTAGCATAGTTTTATACAATATTATTAATTATTAGCATAGTTTTCAATATTATTAATTGTTAGCAAAGACAGCCCATTCCAAGAATAAGATCATAAGTTAGTTTTAAAATGGATTTAGTTTTGTTTCAGGTTCTCTTTCACTATTAAATGATCTTTATTACATGTGCAATGAAAACTTACTCAAAAATGGATCATGGATCATAAAATTTTTCACATCGTCATTATACTCGTGTATAAACTAAGATTATGTAATTTTAAATTTATCATATCTCCTCTGTGATACTCTACAAAAATTTGAATTTCTACTACTTTTTTACTTTAGGGGTTGAAAAAAATAAGAATGAGCATTTTAGACTATTTTTGACACTTTTTTACGTAGTTCATGTAAAATCTTTAAAATACACAAAAGTTATACAAAAATCTTTAAATTGATCAATCACGATGATATCCGAGATTTCGTTTGATTTGATTGATTTTTTTGACAACATAAAAAATATACCACCTTTTACAACCTCTTTAAACCTCTCACCATTGCGTCCATATTTCTCAAACAAAAACTTATTGTATCCAATTTCTTCTATATTTCATCATTTTTGTATTCTTTTAACATCTATCAAAATATCCTAAACTATTTTTCTTTGTAAATCTATTTTTAGAGGGGTTAAAAATAATTCGAAATTCTTTTAATAATAGATATTATTAGCATCATCAATCAATATATATATATAAAATAAAAATAATAAAAAAAATCGTATTTTAATTTTTTACCCTCTAAAAAATGATATTTTTAAAAATTAAATTGCAAATAACTGAAGTAAAATTAAATAATTGCACAAAGTCATCTTATTTAGACAATTTAAATATATGTTTGTATATGAATATTATGAGAAAAAGATAATCTTATTTAGACAATTTAAATATATGTTTGTGTGTGTATGTTATGAGAAAAAAATAATTATATAAACTTTAACATGTTCATCGAATGTCACTAATTTATAAAAATGCACCATTTTGATTAAAGTCTCGGTTTAAGATCTCTTATGATCAAAAAACTATAAAACAACTTAGAATTTAATTATTTTTTACAAAACTTATATATATTTTCTAACCCCTATTAGAAGAAACCATCTTAAAGACAATATTGGGGAAGAACTTATTTTAAAATGTGTTCATATGATCATTAAAAAAACGCCAATAGAGAAAATTTTAGTACAAATACAGCTCTATCAAAGAGTTTGGTATTGTATGTATTTTTAGATATCAATAAAGTCTAATATCACTTAAATACACCAAACCAACTATCACAGTCCCATTCTCAGAATGGGATAGCTTTACTAGTAGTTTTATAAACATGTACACTAACAATTTTTAATAATCTTGAATATTAAAAGGACTTTGTTGACCATATAGAACAAATTTCGACCCAGATTCTAAAATTTCAACAACAGTATCTTTTCTACACACTTCACAATACAACTGAAGGAGTGATAAAAAATAATCAAGCTCAAACTTATCTGTAATAACAACATGTTTGTTTAAGATGGCGTATAAAGCAATCTTATTAGAAGAATCCTGATTGATGTGTCTTGCTGGAAAATTAAAAATATTTGGTAAGACGTAATATTTTCCCTTTGAAAATAAATCTAGGCTTAAATTTAAAGACACACGTGTCTCCCTGCAACCTTTTCTACTTAATAGAATGTAATAATTATTAATAAATTCAAATCCAAAATTGTGTTCCAATACACACATTAATCCGTTATAAAAGAATAGATAGTTAATTAAAGACTTGTTTGAGTTATATACATCAATTATAAGATTGAAATCAGAAGCTCCAATATAATTGAAAACATTCGCTTTTAAATACTGTCTTTCGTAGTAGAACATTTCTTTCATTTTTCTATTAATTGCGTGTTCCGAAAAGTCATATTTACCAGCCAAAGGAAACGGTTCTTCAGAATAAATCAATGTTCTTATAAACCCATAATTGTCCGGGAAACATAGTTCAAAATAATTATATTTTGGATCATAAATGTTTTTTATATTATTCCAATGGTTTCTTAAGATGTAGTATTCTAAAAGACATAACAAAAAGAATCTCCTCACACAAATAGAAGTTAAAACGGTAACAAAATGAGAAATATTTTGAATGTTGCTGTGAAAGTTTATCTGACTAGCTTTTAAAATCAAACATACAAACTTATAATCGATATGTTCATTATAAATTCTGTAGAATATCATTTTAGCTAGATTTAAAATCCTCTGGTGGATTATCTCACATAAGATCTTATGGTTAATTTCAGTTTGAGTGTAATATGGAATAGATAAGAAAGGACATTTAACATATTCTGAGTAAATGTTTTTGGATAAATAAGATTCCTTAGTCAGCTTTAAGACTGATCTATAGTCATCTAATGTATGAATATTGTCTAATTTCATTTTTGCTTCATTATACTCTAAAAAACCTTTGATGAAAAAAATAACTAGAAAAAATCTTCCAATAAACAACCTTCCAAGAAACAACCTTCCAAGAAAAAATCTTCCAAGCAACCTTCCAAGAAACAATCTTCCAAGAAACAATCTTCCAAGAAACAATCTTCCAAGAAACAATCTTTTTAACATGGTATGATTATCTAGATAATATATTTATAAATATTTAATATCAAATATTGATCTTAGAAAAATTATAATCAAATTTAAAAAGTAATTTTTATATTTAAAAACTAACCTCTCTTAACCTACTGCAATCGTTAATATATTGGAAGCTATTTACTGATATTAAAATTGATATTTTTAAGATTATTATAAAATCTTTTTCAGTGAAAAACACCGGAACAAAATTGAGTCTTGATTTAATATTATTAAATTCACTTTTAAAATTTTATTTTTTAATCAGTAACAATAAAACATACTAATGGTTTTTTAATATTCGTCTCATAAACTACTTTAAAGATATATTTTAAATGTATTTTAGGATAGAATATATTTAAAGTTAATTCTTAATAGAACTATCGCCCTTTTCACACTGTTAAACAGCTCATAAATTGTATTATGATAAACCGTTTTTAATTAATATAGTTCCCAAATTATCAAAAGAAGACACAGCGCAACAGAAAATATGGATAGAAATACCTTAAATTCCAATAGAATCATCACTAGAAACACAAAAACCAGACAAATATAGACAAACACACGTATCTCCTTGTTATTGGCCATTGTTTGATCTATATAATCTTGTTCATATACTTCACCTTTAATTTGTTTTGAAATGTTATAATAAAATGTATAATTGAACAAATCGTTGTGATTTCTTTCGTCTTCTGCCACATATACTTCTTTATCGTAGTTAGATTCTGAATGAGATCTTAATACAACACCATTTTTAGGTAATTTATCTTCCATATTAGTTCCAATTTCATCACATTTTTTCTTTGTAGAATCTTTGTGTGCACATGTTGTCTCTTTTACGGAACAAAGATGTGTTGTTATAAAGAAAAACAAAAACTGTTTCATTTAAGGAGTTTTTTAATAATTTATTTAAAAATTTTGAATTTTGTGACTTTAATTTATAACAGAAAAATTTGAAACTATAGTAATAAGTTTATTGGGTTAGTTACTAGCTTTAAAGGTAGAGTACAAATTTACAGCGAAAATATTTTTAACACGTTTAATTAGAAAATTTTAATAATAAATGAATAATAAGACTTGTTTTATTCTGTGAATGTACACAAATTATATCGATTTTAACACACGTCAAATCAGTTTGTATTGTCATGGAAAATGCCGTCTATATGATATTGGTGCAAATAAACTTTATAGAATAATTCTGACAATCTACCATTCACAAAATTATTACATTATGACACGCAGATAATAATTTTAATAGTTTCTCGTCTGCTAGCAATAATGTCTCAACTGTGGTTACATTGTACGTGAACTTCATAAAAAAAAATACTATTGTAAAATTTTTATACTTATATATTTTTAAACAAAATATCTATTGCTAATAATTGTCTGTTTAAAAAACATACTTTTATTTTTTAATATTGAATTTTGAAAGGATCAAAATTTTTACAGATTTCTTTTGTACCATAAATAAAGGTAACAAGGTCACTGCTCAGCATCTTGATATGTTTATACACAGAGGAATCGTAGTAATAGAGTCTCGAATTGGGAAAAGTAAACATAGCAGGTAGGCCTGTGAATTCACAAACCTTCTTTTTGGGCCTTTCGGAGTATCTCGATGCTATCTCCATGTACTTCATTTTGTAAATATCCATGTCCTTAGTAAAAACTTTCATACTTCTGTTTTTAAAATTCCCCAATTTGTAGGTTGAATATTTAACAACGTTGATATTTTCATTGTGGAGATTTTCTTGATCAACAACTTTTTTTCTGATTTTTCTAGGTGGACCATCTTTTGGTTTTGACCTTCTGCTTGGTTTGTGCTCTTCTATCGACTCAGAATCCTCTGTGGACTCTACAGAACTGTTTATTTCTTCTTCTGCAACCGATGTCTTTCTTTTGTATTTTGTATCTTCGACACTAGAGCTGTCTTCCTCATCTATTTGATTTCTCCTTAGTCTTCTGACAGTCATCCAAGAGGGATCAAGTTTTTTAAAAAATAAATGAAAAATGGAGATTTACAAAAATGTCATTTCTTCACCATCTTCGTAGTAAACATCTATGTTCTTGAAGGTCTTGTTGTTATGAAGATTTACAAGTATATCTTCAAGTTCTCGACTATTCCTCTTGTTTTCTATTAAGTGTGTGACTATGTAGATTTGCTTGTTCTTGTTCTTGTTTTTTAGAATATTCATGATTTTCACTCTCTTGATACACTTGCACTTCTTAGCAGTCTCTTCTATTGCATCGAACATTTTCATAAGGTTTTGAGGAGTATCTATAATCTTGTTCATCATAAAAAATTTCTCTTCAATCTCTCTCCGGGCACTCTTGTCCACAGAAAAGACCACCAATCTGAACTTAAGCAATCTCTGTGGAAGAACTTCTTTGTAATTAAAGAAAACTGGCTCTTTAATATTCGATTTTTCCGTTGAATTTTTTAAAATTACTGAATATATAGAATCATTGAGAACAAAAGCTATGCCCGGCCCTTCTTCTATCTTTTCAGGTTCTGAAAAATTAAGCTGAACCTGTCCTGTACACTTTTTTCGCCATTCAGTGAGCTTCTGTTTAAGTAAATGTTTTGCTAAATGTTTCTCTGTGTATTTTAAAGCCAAATTTTTTAAATAGCTTTTAAGAACACTGTAGCACATTGTTTTTATGATTTGTTTTTTATTTTGTTTGGTTTCTAACAGTTTTCTTAGATTTTGATAGATAAGTGCGGTGTATTTTTGACAAATTCTATCTATTATTGTATAAAATATAAATTCTTCTCTGTTTTGTGAGCCTAGGCTGCGAATATTCACAGTCTTGTTGAGATTTTGCTTAATAAATTTAGAAATATAGTTTCTAAAAACTAGTTTAGCAATTTTAGATTCTATATCTCCTAGGTATATCAGTACAGAGAAGGATTCAAGGCCTATCATTTCTTTCCTCTCTTTCAAAACGAAATCTTCAGTCTCAAAAATATCTAAATCTTTGAAATCGGCCTTGTTCGAGATGATTTCTATGTTCATTTTGCTAAAAATACTTTTTGTTTCAGCTTCGGAAGTGTAAAATAATTCTTTAAAAAAGGAGATGTCTATCCTTTCCACCAGACTCTTTCCGTAGAATTCAATGGCCTTCATCCTTACTTTATCAAAAGACATAAGAGAGACACTAAAAGATAGCAGATCTAGTTTTCTACATTCACAAAAATAACGGTATATATTTCCTTGTTGATAATATTTCCTAATATTGTAAGCTTGTTTGACTTTTGGACAGTAAAGATACTGCTCAAGCTGTGGGTATTTGCCATCTATAGATAGTAGAAGAATGTAAGAAACAAACTCCTCGTTTATCTCTTGCTTCTTAGTGTAAAGATCTTCTAGTGTTAATAATATTTTTTTGAGTTGATCTTGATTTAAATGGGCCTCAAAATCTTTATTATCAAACAAGGCGTAGTTATAAGCAATATGGAATCTTGCTATTTTCTCTAAAATTTTTATAGCACTTTTACAGCTCGACTCTTGCAGACTTAAATCCATTCGGATAGCTCTGGTTCTATTTTCTATAAATTTGTACATCTCCATAGAAAAATCATTGTAGCTTAGTTCTATTAAGTAATTTGTAGCTTCTAAGAGCAAGCTTACTGGTCTTACATCTTCGGGAAACGATTTGCTTTTGCCAGCAGACGACCTATAATATTTTTTAAAGACAACATCTTTTTCATATTTACTTATGTCCCCTCTAATCATCCTTTCTATATATTCAAACTTGGGACAATATTCTTGGCAGGTTCCTAAAATTGTACCTTCGTGCTCTGCTCTTGATTCCCTTTCAGCCAGCATCTCCTTATAAATATATTCTAAATCCATGGGGTTAATTATTGAAAATTGAAAAAAATTAATACAATTTTAGTTGAATGTATTTTGGTTTGATTGTATATTTTATCACATGATAATACCTATAGACTACTAAAACCCCTATTTCAAAGTTATAAATATAATTTATAATTTTTTAATGAGAGATCTTCTACCAATGTTTTGCATGTCCTATGTAGCTGAAGTGAGAATTAAAAATGTGTAGTTCTTTTTATATCACAGAGACCATTAAAAGAAAAACACGTTTACCATTTTACTAACATTAAGAATAAAAAAAATCGAGAAGATCTTCGCAACAAGACCCAATGGTAGAAATATAATGAGTAGGGCTTAAATGAAAGAGTGGGGGAAGGTAAGTTGAGAGGTAAATAGAAGGAGAGAAAGCGTACTGAGTATTGTATAGGCTAAGATCAGTAAACAAATATAATAAAGCATATCAAAATAATATAGCTTCCTTCAGTTGTATATAGTGCATTTTTTAGAGAGAACCTTTTATTTGTGAATTCCTCTTTTATCGAAACCTAATATGAAGGCTAGTAATGTGTTAAAAAAAACCACATTGTAGTATTCAACTTGAAGACTGAGAAGTTTATCATAAAGTAGAGATGGACAGATTCTTGAAAAAATATCCACAAGCTATTGTCTTGTAAAGAGTGTTATATCTATGTACCCTCTCTTGGTCGAACTCTCCGAACAACGGATATTCTTTAATAACAAATACCTAACGGTTGATTTACTTTTACAATAAACTACGGACTCCGTATATCGAAATCTTGTGATTCTTCAATATCAAACATTAAAAAATTACCCTTCATAAAGTTGGATGTATTTTAAAAGTTAAAGAAAAAAATACTAAGTTTGTAACAGTATAGAATATGAAAAAAAGAATCCACAATTCACACAAGGTGAACTAAGCTTAAAGCTCGACTTTCCCCTATCCACTTTAAATGATATATTTATATTTAAAGGACTAAGGCATAAAAAATCTGCACACAATGAACATAGTAAAAGGTCTAACAATCATTTAACATCCCAAGTATTTGATCAACAATTATTCAAGTGGTTTAATCTCAAAACAATACGCTAGTGTATACAAGATATAAAACTTCAAGCTTTATCATTGGAACTAGCAAAGCTTCACAATATTCAAAATTTTAAAGCATCAAAAGCATATGTGTAGAAATTTAAAATTCGTCATAATATTTGCAGTGATCTATTAAGTGGGAGGACAAATTGGTTGTAGAAAAATAAAACGAAACTACTAAAGTAAAACTTCTTTTTTGAAAAAAAAACGTGTTTAATTGCGACGGTATTTGGTTCCTATTTAGACATATACTATCAAATTGTGCAAATAATGAAGAGAAACCAGCGGAAAGTTTTAAAAATGCGAGTAACGATACTATTTTGCGTAAGCTTAGTTGGGTAAAATCTTTGTGCAAATAATGAAGAGAAACCAGCGGAAAGTTTTAAAAATGCGAGTAACGATACTATTTTGCGTAAGCTTAGTTGGGTAAAATTATTTCCACTGCTAATTGAAAATCTCCATCAGGGTTTAAAATTTTTGGATTGCGTAGTATTATCGCTAACCTACAGATCCAATAAAAAGGAGTGGATGAATCTCTTAATTTTTAAAGAGTGGTTTGATAATCTTAATGAAAACCTCAAAGATTCTTTTAATTCTCCTTTAATGCATGGGCTAGGACTTAAGCTACATCGAATTGTTATATTTTCCACCTGGACTTATTTCTTTAAAAAACCGTTAGACTGGGGTATCATTTAGTCATTTAAAACTCTGTATAAAAGAATCTAAACTTGAAAATTAATCACATTGTCGAATCAAACAAAGATTTTAGTACTATGATTTGATAGAAACAATAAAACTGGTGGATTCATTATTGTTGGTTCTCAATTTTTTTAACGGCTTAACAAAAAAATCAATTGTAAATTGTTATTAGAATTCCTTAAAATGCGATTTTGACATTTGATGGTCTAGAAATAAACACGGAGAACGATGTCAGTGGATTTTATTTTTAGGTTTTGATGAAACTATGTTTGTTAATAAAATAAAAAATAATTCTGCTTTTAAAAGTTGAATAACTTGCGTAATTAATGTTTAAGATGCTTGGAGTGGATTTTCAAAGTGAAATAAGTGTTCTGCCATACTACGATTCAATTAATCATTTCAATAATCCATAAAACTATCTTTTGGAATTTAACCAAATACTTTAGATTTGCTTTATTCTCTTAGATACAAATTCAATAAAGAATAAAAGTACTTAAATTATATATTTTTATATCTAAAACACACAATTATGAAACCAGATCAATACAAATACAGTTCATCAGTTTATATAATTAATGAAAAAATGTGTATCAAATATCGCAACAGACCAAAACATCAAGGCGATCAACCTTTTTTCGATCTGAAAATACGACATTTCAAAGTCTTTCACTCTTTTTGTTTAACTCAGACAGTAAACCAAGTCTTTCTATTACAGATAAGCAGGAATTATTGCTACTGTTCATCAATCTGAATCAAGTTTCGAAGGAATTGAGACAAAATAAAATAAATATTGTGAATTGAAATTTTTAAAGACATAATACAAAATTTCATTAATAACATTGGATACTTTACAAGCAAAAATATCAAAAACGTTTTATTAGCAAGAAAATTTAAAGTAAAAGAGATTTGAGAACATGATCTTGTAAAGTCAGTAAATATTGAAAATCCTCATATTCAGCGATGCAGAGAATGTTTGACTTTCAACTATTACATATAAAAAGTCATGGGAAAAGAAGATTATGTTTCATTGACATAAAATACATTAAACACGTTGTTAAACATTGTGATGTTATGATTTGTGTATGGTTTAACTACAAAAGACTATGTAAACTTGTAATTTTTGATGAGAAAATTCACAATTATTAATCTTAGCATACAATCTGAGCGATTCAGCCGACAAATTGACAATATAATTTTTTTTTCTCAAAAAGATAACGATCCAAAGCATATCAGAAGGTATACAAAATCGATTTTTCACCTTCTAACTTAGATATCGTTGATATATTTCTTATAACCTCACATTAACCCACAAAAGAGTATTTATTGGGATATATCGTTAAGTCAAAACTAAGCAGGAAAAAAACCTGGGTTAATTGATGAATTCAATATAATATGGTTCAGTACACCATTAGATGCTTGTTAAAAATGGTAAACTCCATGAGAAGTTGAATTATTAAATGATAAAAAACAGAGAGGTTTAATGAAGTATTAATAAAAATGATTGAAATTGCAATTTGACAGATTTTTTTAATTAAGCTGTTTTGCTTACAAAATCGTTTAAAGATGCAAATACTTACTTTATACTGCACAAAACTACAAATAAATATTTATTTATACAGAATTTAGTCGCTTTTAATCTCAATTAGTCATTCTAAAATAATCGAAATTTTATTTGATCACTGTGTAGTCTAAAAAATCATTACCAGCAATATCACAGTTAGCATGACAATTATCACTTTGTGTAACTTTAGATCAATTCTTGAAAAAATTAATTTATCAAAATAATTAAAAGTACTACATATCTTTTAATATTAATCAATTAATCAATCATTTTTGATTTATAAAAGAAAACGTACAAGCCCAATATGCTGATTAAATTATTTACACTATTTAATACATGTTACTCTTCAACAAGAGGATCGTATACTTTAGATTGTGATATTGGTTGGACCATGATTGAAAACTTAGAAAAGACAAAACAACCTATTATGTCCTATGAAGAAGCTATTAAACTGCTAGATAATCTTAAAACCGAAGACGATCTGGTGAAAATAAGTTCACAAATAAGTCGTTCGAAAATATACGAAGAGTTTGCAGAGAGATATGAAAAATATTCTGAGTTTTGTAACTTATATAAACATGAATTTGAAAAAGAAGAGGAAGCAAAAAAAGTTTATATAGAAATTAAGAAATTCTTTCCAAGAATTTTTTGTGATCTCGTTAAGGGAAATATAATGTTTCCATTGGCAAAAATTATTTACAAGACACATTCTATACCGCCAAAGAAAGTACACTTCGGCACAGTTGGGCATGTTTTCATGCTTACATTTTTACGTAGAATAACAATTTTATGTTTGTGTGAAAGCTATTTGTTTGAGAAATTAGGTAAAGATACTAGGCAGATTTATAATCCAAAAGAAAATATTAGTATGTTTATTGACACAGCCTTTTATAACACATTATCTCAAAACGGTAAATCTCTTTCGTATAATTTCATTCAGCCAAACTCGTATTTTTATACAAAACTCAAGACCCAAGAACTAAAAGATGAATATAAATTTGCATATGAATTAATAATATTTGAATTTCAATATCTTATGTTATACGTAACGAATTATTTTAAATTTCAGAAAGAGTCATTTACGCCAAAATTGGAATTTTACAAAGCCAAATATAAATGCGAAAAAGCCAACCATGCAGTTATTCACGATACTTTTTTCAATTCTACAATCCTCAACAAAATTAAGGAAATACGCCATTCAGAGGATAAAGCAAGATTGCTGTTTCACCCACGAGAGAAATTTAATGTAAATTTTTCATTTGGTGATGGATATAGTTTTATCAATGAAAATAATCTTATAAATTTCTATTTTGTATCTCCTGAGCCAGGTACTGAAAAAGATTTAACGTATAAAACACTAGAATTGGGAGATTTAGTAGATTTAAAAACCCAACATCTGCCTTTTACTAATTCTATTTCTTTCAATTTAGTGATGTCTATTTTTCAATTTTATTCAGATAAGTACACACTCTTTATATCAGTAGAATTTTCATTACAGAACGTCATTACAGCTAAAATAGTACATTTGGGAATTCAACCATATGATCAAATACTATCAAGTATTAATTAAATCTTTACTTCTAATTTAAAAAACAAACCATATTTATATAAGAATCTTACAGAGCCTATAATATTTCAATTGAGAATTCAAAATATTAAAGGATCTATTCTGGTAAACTTTGTTTCATGTCAGAAGATTTTTTCTTTAAATTAGACTTAAGTTGTTAGTTAATTTCTTTAAAAGACACGGTAACAATTAAAAAAATATAAATATTTTATATTCTTAGTATTTATTTCCATTGTGGAGAACATTTAAACATATCAAATGAAGTTTAAGTGATTTTTATAGCTCAAATAAATAATTTTCAAGTATCAGGTTATATTTAATAAATAACAGTTATCAAAAACAAATGAATATTAAAATTTTAGATTGTTTAATTTAATAAGATTAGAAAATATCACAAAAAATAAATACGTTTATTGGGCTATTTAGTCACTGTTATAGCAAACTATTGGGATGTATCATTGTCTGCCAGTATACATTTAAGTTTTTCAACCCAGCATCTTTGATGTGTTTGAATTCTTCTGGGTCCATTGTTTCCCCAGGTATTCTTAGCTCAGTTTCATCTAGGTCCCCTCCTTCACACCTTCTCTGTGCTATAGACTGTCCCAATAACTTTTCCAACCTCTCTCCATTTCCTCGTCATAAACTTCACCCTGTTCAATGCTTCGTCTTCGCAATAGGGAAATGCTTTCTAAGGTTTTCTTCAGCACGACTGATTGGATGTATCTCTAAAAATGGTTTAACGTTTAACTCCTGAAGATACTTTTTGTGGTAAGTCGTTACCACCCCGTCCCATGTCATTACATAGGGGATTATCTTTGTCTTAACTTTGTGGATAAACCCAAGCTCATTGGCTAAGAGGTCGTATTTTTGCAATTTTTTAATTCTCAACAACAGGGAGAAGGTCTAGGTTGGTTATTCTTACATAATATCACCAAAAATAAAAATAATTATTTTTAATTTTGTGAGACGCTTTAAAAAAGTTCTCAAAATAACTGTCATCAATTAAAACGGATATTTTTAATAATTTAATGTTCACTTTTTTTAATAAATACTGTATAACTAATGAACAACGTATTTGTTTATATTCACGTACTATAAATGAAAGTAAAATAATGATTTAAGGCAACAAAAAGACCATGTAACTTTTACCAGTAATTTTTTAATATGAAAGATTGTGCATGTGTGCGCTACAAATAGACTATGATGACATAATGGAAAAGAATGGTGATTTTTTAAGTATTAATGGTATCGTTTTAAAGTAACATTATATTTACTAGTCTTTATTAACATAAGTAGTAAAAAACCTATGTGATGAAATCTTCTTTTTGAAAAATAGTCCCAGTTGAACTATCTTTCTTTAAGAACAAGACAAACTGTGATTTTTTCACAGGATTAGTAAATATTTTCATATACTTTTTTAAAGTAAAAAAAGATACAAAAAGCTAATAATAGGAAGTTTTTAAAAGAGATTGTGATAATGTATAAGAGTTCTGAAAATAAAAATTAAGATTTGAATTTCAATTTAGTCGTTTAATTAAATTAATTGTTTATTTCTTATTTTTTTTTAATTTATCATTAAAACTATACATGGCATATAAAAACATCAAAAAAGATTCATGAGATAATCGTAAAACCGAAATTAAAGATATTTTATAAAAATTGATGTAACTTATTTTTTTTAAATAAATATCAAGCGGCTATTTTAACCATAAAGAGTTGATTATAAATACATTATAATTAAAAATATACTTTTCTAAAGGTTTACATGTAAAAAATATGCAAATCTGCAGGTGTTGTTGAAAACTTTTAGAACATTAGTAAGTATATATATATTAAACAAGCAATTTATCAATTGTGATGATATTTGATTTTTAATTAAATATCAATTTTTATTTAAAAACACACGGAAAGAAAACTGTAAAAAAATATGAAATATATAGAATTGATATTTTTTGGATTCTGCTTTTCAACACAAAATCGCTATAAAACAAAGAGAAATTTGTATTTGACTGAGGAGTACAATGAGTGTATTTCATTAGATAAACAACAAAAAACATCCTTTTCTGGCATGACTTATAACGAAGCAGTTGACACCCTTTTAACTTTTAAAACCGAAGACGATTTTAGAACAATATCCACGCTTATACGAAATTCTTTAATATTCAGAGGATTAGAAGAAAGAAACAAAGAATATGCCAAATATTGTGAAAGTATGTTTTCAAATTTCGATGAAGTTTCACAAACTGTTAAGATATATAAAATTCTTAAACTTAATTTTGTTAAGATTTTTTACAATCTATTTAATGGTAATACTGATTTCAAGCTTTCAAAATTCTTTCTCAGAACACTTTCAATAAAGACAACAGACGTAAACGTTGACACAATGCCATACTTATTGCTTCTCAATTCGATACACAGAATGTCTATCTTATGTTTGTGTGAAAATTATTTATTTGAGAGATTTAATAAAAACGCGATACAAATATATTCTCCAAACTTAGGAATTCCCTTATTCGCTGGAGCTAGATTTTATTATTATCTAAATAGAGTAGATGATCGTACAGGTAAGGATTTCATTTCAAAGAATTCACAATTTTATCAAGAGTTAAGATTAATATTAAATGGAGTAGAAAAATATAGTTTTGCTTTTGAGTTGATAACATTTGAACTGACTCACATCTTTTATGTGTTAACAAATTCATTAGAGATGAGTAGAAGTAGACTGTGTGGGGATTTTGAAAGAGAAAACTACTCAAAAGATAAAATTAATTCTTTGTTTTTCAATCTAACAATTCGAGAAGACATGAACCGAGCTCAAGAAACCAACGGGTTGTTTTATATTCTCTTTGCACCACATGTTACAAATTGTTCTGATAGAAGAATCTCACAAATTTGCGGAATCGATACTTTTCTCAAATCAAAATATAGAAAGATAACAAAACAAAATATTTCCATCCCAAAACGATTCAAAGATTGTGAATCAATAAAAATAGACACACTGAAAGATTTAAAGATGCGTAAAATAAGATTTACAGAACTAATAATGTTTGATTTTTTTATGACCATTTTGCAGTTATATTCTGAAAACTTTAGCAGTTATATTCTTGTTGATATTTTACAAAAAAATGAATTTATAGATATACAAGTATCTTACTTGGGAGAACATCCACCTTATGATTCAATATTGAATAAATATAAAGAAGAAAATGATATAACACAAGAAGTCAGAGATGAGCTGGATGAGAAACATAAAAGCGGGGCTGAACCTAAGTTTACTCCTATAATAGATTTCACCAAAGAATACTATTTTAAAAGACCTGATAATTTCATAGGAGATGCCGTGGTTTCAAAATGTCTAAAATTAAGCTGTGGTCATTATATTGGTGAAGAAAATATAGAGGAATGGTTTAAAAATGATATGGAGAAATGTCAATACTGCAATAAGCATGTCTTCATTGTGGGATACTTTGAACACGAAACATATTTAATAGAATAAAATAATTTAATTAATCAATTATAAAAAATTACAAAGCTAGATATTAATATATATCGAATAAAGATTTATTTAACATAATTTTAGAAACCATTCATGCTATAAAGTTCAATTTTTTTTTACTTATTGTTTGTTTTAAAAAATAACTGTGATGACATATTTTGTTCTTTGGTTTAATTTTATCTACATAAAATCATCTTGTTTTGATTATTGATCGTATATGTCACATCAAATATCAGTTAATTTATCATTTGAAAAATAAAAAAATAAAAAAAATTGTTATTTAGTATGATCTTCTTGCGTTTGATTTTTTTTGGAATTGGTTTTTGTACTATGGACGATATCGAAATGTTTAGTATTGACGAATACAGCGATTACAACGACATTATTGAAGAATTTTTGAATTTAAACACAGAAAAAGATTTTCAAAAACTGAGTGCGAAAGTTCGATCTTCGATTATATTTAAGGAATTTGAAGAAAGGAACTTACACATAGATGAATACAATAGGATGGTAAAAAGAAATTTCGAAGAAAGCACCTCGCTGGAAAGAATACATAAAATTCTTAAACTTAATTTTATTCAAATTTTTTATGAACTATTTAACGGAAACACAAAATTTGAGATGGCTAAATTTATTCTTAAGACAAAACAGATTAATCCATTAGAAGTACCTGCAAGCTACATTCCTCATTCTATACTCCTTAAAACAATACATAGATTTACCATCTTATGCTTGTGTGAACAGTTTTTCTTTAAAGATCTAAATAAGAATGCAATGTCATTATACTCCTCATCAACTGGTTATCCGATGTTTGCTAGTGATTTTTTTTACAGTTTTTTGAACAGATCAGGAGAACTAAACGGATACAATTTTCTCCCTAAAAATTCATACTTTTATAATAAACTGCAAGGAATGGCTGATAGAGTTGATGAACATAAATTTGCTTATGAATTGATATCATTCGAATCGTCTCACATTTTTCAAAGTTTGAAATTTGCATTTGATCCAGTTAAAAGTCTATCGAATAAAGATTTGGAGAAGGATAAATATACCAAAGGGGAAATTGAATCTATATTTTTTGAAAAAAACATTCTAGAACACATTGATAAAGAAACAAAGATAGGCGGACTTTTCTTTTTACTTTTTGTTCCTAGTGAGAAAGATAGCACAACCAAAAGGATTTCTACTCTGGGTGAAGTCTATACTTATATTCCTTGTGGATATAAAGTAATTAAAAAAGATACATTTATCAATTTTAAAAAACCATCAAGCATCGATATCAACAGTGATGATCTTAACACATTAATTGGAGTACAAATAAATATTGCAAATCGTGCAATGTTTAATTTCTTTAGTGGTGTTTTACAGCTCTATTCTGAAAAATTCCAAAAATTCATTAATGTTAATGTTCTAATTAATAACAACAATTTTGATGTAAAAATAGCTCATGTAGGAGAACCTCCTTATGATTTAATTATAAGCAAGTATAAAGAGCTATATAATGCATCTGAAGGCTTCGAAGAAATATTATTTACAACCAATGAAGGTTTAAAATACTCAGTTTTCAAACAAGACAATTTTACGGGCCAAGCTTTTACGTTTAAAGGTCTATATACAGATTGTAAACATTTCATCTATGGTAGAGATCTAAAAAACTGGATTAAAGAATCGATACCAATCTGTCCTGAGTGCAAATCAAAGGTTTTAGCTCCAAAATATTATGAACGCGTGGTGTATGAACACAAAAAAAATGAATATGAAGACATAACTTGTTATTATGTTTGAGGATTTAATAATAAAATATTATCTATAAAATTTCACATAGTAGCCTTTATACGACAAGATTAATTAAATATTTAGTATTACCTGTAATAACAACCTTTGTATGTATTTAAATTTCTTATTTATATCAATATTGTTGCATAAAATTACTAAGTTTTGTTAAAAAACATTTCATGTTTGGTTTAAATTTAATATTTTAATTGGCTGATTTTATATAAAAACGTTTTTGTTGCGAGATGACACATCTCCCTATAAAAGTTATTATTAAACAACATTTTTAACTTACAATACCTTTAACTTTTATAATAATTAAATTTCATAATATCGTTTGAAATAACTATTGATTTTTACATCTATTCATAGCACTGGATTAATATATTTTTTAAAGATAACACCGTCTATCAACTTCCTTATCAATTAAGTTTAAAATTAAAAAGAAATGTTAAAATTAGCTACGCTTATTAGAGGAAAAAGGTTTAAAATTTATTTATCAGAAAAAATTACTACACACAATGTTTTTAGTACTTATTTAATACATATTTAATACTTATTTATACTGATTACTGTTTTAAACTACTTATGATATTTTTCTGTAGGCTACTTAGATGCTCCATAATGCCTTTTCTTATCTATAGAAAAAAATGGCCATATTTATCAAATTAAAAAAAAATATATTAAAAAAAAAACAACATTTAAATTATTTATCTTTGTACGTCTTTTAATTTATTTTTAACAATTATAATTCGGCTTTATTCTTATATTCAATTATATAAATTAATCAAATACGCTAGAAATACCATTTTGCTTTTGATGTTACAAAATTATATCACAATGTCAACTTCGTATATCTTTTTATTAATAAATAATTTATCATGTTTTTATTATAATACAACATTTTGGCATTATAATATTGTGTTATTCTTACTCTAAGACAATACATTAATTTACCAGTATTTAATATAACATTTTAATAAAACTTTGATATCACTTCAAAATACTGTATAATATAATAAAAGGTTTAATAACCGTAACATGTATTAATTTATTTAAAAAAATAGCACATATAGTTCAATGTTTTTCAATCGATATAGGATTAAGTTCTGTGTTATATGGTGTATAAATATTACTTTCTTTGTATTATTTGACATTTTGATATATAAATATAAATTTTAATTAAAACACCCATGAAGTTTTATTTCAATAATTCCTTGTAATATTAAAAAGTTTAATAATTTCTTTATTGTTTTTTTTTCATAATTAAATCAGTTAATTTATCATTTTTAAGATATAAAAAAGATCAATTTTTTACAATCCTGATGTTACTGCTGGTACTTTTTGAGATTATATTTTCAACACAAGAAAATGATATAGATATAGACATGACACTAAATACAAGTGAAATCGATAGAGCATATTTAACGGTAAAACAATGTGAAGAAAAACAGTATATAGGATTGAATTATGAAGAGGCAGTCAATTTAGTGAATAGTTTTAATACTGAAGATGATTTTAAAAAAATATTAGAGAAAACACTAGAATCTCATCTATTTGAAGTGTTATATGATAAACACAAAATTTTAGATAAATATAAATTTAGAATTTTTTTACGAAATAAATGGGATGATTTAACAATTTTTGCTAGAATGACAAATTTAATAGACATTTATACAGGGGAAATATTCAATGAGATAATGTTTGGTCGACTACCTTTTGATATTTGTAATTTTGTTTACAAATCAAAAGATCTTGATCCTTCAAAATGTGCAACGTCTAACATAGCCCATATTATCATCTCTAAGTATATTGTTAGATTAACTGTTCTTTGTCTATCTGAGAATTATTTATTCAATAAATATAAAGAAGACGTTCGAGATCTATACAATCCAATCAATGAGTGTAATGATTTAGGTCTTGAAAATTTCTATTTAGGTTTATTAGAAAAAAAACGAATCAATGGCACTTTCATCAGACAAAATTCATATTTTCATCAAAAATTTGATTCAAAGATTGAAAATCTTGAGGAATATAAATTTATATACGAGTTATTAGAATTCGAATTTGACTACATTTTAAATTATGTGGTGCAAACATTAAAACAACATGGCAATCGACATAATCCTGCTTTTTGGACTAATTTATTGAAACTTAATTTAGTCAAATTTGATAATTTACTTATGAACCAATTAATACGCTTTAAGATATTTAATTTGCAAAAAAATGAAGGAGAATTTTTTTTACTTTTTGATCCAAAAAATTATACGAAAAAAAGAATATCTTTTTTAGGTGAAGAATTTAATTTTATTGATGGTGGATATGAATTTATAACAGATAGTCAATCAGAGGATGTTCTAACTTTAGAAGGCTGCAAAGAAATAAATTTGAAAAATTTAACTGTCATGGTAGACAAAGTATATAGATTTGCTAATTGTTTACCTTTTGATCTAGTTATGACTTTTTTACAGTTATATTCTGAAAACTTCAAAGTTTTTATTATGGTTAATATCTTTAAGACTGATAAATTTATATACGTAAAAATTAAACACATAGGAGATCCACCTTATAATTCAATATTGAACAGACATAGAGATAGGAATGATATTACACAGGAAGTTAGAGAGGAGCTTAGAGAAAAACACGAAAGAGGGTTGACCCCTAAATTTACACCCATTTTCGAGTACACAAAAGAATACTTCTTTAGAAGACCAGATAATTTTGTGGGAAATGCTACTATGTCGAGATGTCTCAAATTAAGTTGTGGTCATTATATTGGTGAAGAATGTCTGGAGGAATGGTTCACTTATGGATTAGGAAAATGTCAATATTGTAGAAAAGACGTTTTCATTCTTGGATACTTTGAACATGAAACATATTTAGTTGAATAAATATCTTAAATATAATTGTCGTAACAGTCTTTATAACATATTCAATGTTATAGAACATTTCTATAAAGGAGTTATGATCAAGTATTATATAGGAGATTGATATTACACTTCATTGGTTCCCCCTGAGAAGGAAAACTATATAAGGACTCAGGACAGCCCCAAGATGGATAACTTAAATAATTTATTTCTGATAATAATATTTTAAAAATCCCAAATAATGTTTAAAATACAATAAAAATCCGTAATAATAGATTTTAGGTTTGTATAAAAATATCTACTATAGTAAGTCTGTTTTAGTTATAGTAACTTTTTTTAAGTATGGTAAAATCTATTGTCACAGTTCATAGAGGTTTCAGTTTACAGTGTTTCAATTAATAGAGGTCAGAATCTGTGTCAAGTTTTAAACATAAGAACTTTGTAACGCTTATTTATGTATCAATATAAACATTCCTGTCATCATAGTTTTGTTGTTTTCTCTTTCAAATTTTTTTTATGCCCAATGAGAATTATTTTTACCAATTGGAGAGAGAAGAAATCATACTGTGGTTGTTGTGTAAAACTATTACCGCTAGAATAGCAGCCTTAAAGATTTAAAGTCATTTAAGAGAAGTGCATCTAAATTCTTCTACTGTAGTGTAAAAAGTCAGTTGTTAATAAAAGAGGTTCTGATGTGTATTTAATGTTATATATTCTTATAATTTTAACCCCTATTATGATAATAAATAATATTCAATATTTTTTACTCTTGATGAAGAACATTTCAAGAAAGATTTTATTACACGTTCAAAATGGATACGCTGGCAAAGATAAACTCTATCATTTCCAAATCAAAGAAATATGGTATTACAACAAGGGAAACATTTGATATGGCAAATGAATGTTAGATATGTCAATCTCGTAGAGACCAAGTTACCAGACACATAATAAGAGACTCATCATTGCTGTACATCAAAGAGAACGTTATTTTGTCGATATAGTTGATTTTAGATATTACAGTGATGTATATGATAGGTTAAAGTGGATGTCGGTTATGATAGACTCATTTCTAAGTATATGGGGTTGTCCCATCAAAAGAAAAATCAGCATCTGCAGTTGTTCCAGCTATTAGGACCATGTTTATGACTTTTGGGCCAAGTCTTCTGTTGCATTCTGATAATGAAAGAGAATTTTGCAATGAATCAATGGCGCTGTGTTTAGAGAGTTCCAGGTTAGACATGAAAGATAATAAGGATAGACATCGACATTAACCAACAAACAAGATTTATGCCACTCTTTGAACATTTGAATACAAAAGTTTATATTGTTTCTATGATAATTAGGGAGACATAAAGATGCAAAAACACTTGCATCTTTTTTTGTAGGTGATAAGGGAAATCGAATGTATCAATTAAGTAAATACTAGACAACTAAACCGATATAAAAATGATTTGTGCAAATTTTTATTTGGAATAATAATAACTGGCAAAATATGCAAAGATATTTTCCGATTTAAAATTCCTATCTTTTGCTAAAAATTTATCCTATATTGGAAAGCTACGTTCTGCTGATACAGACGTAGGTATAAAAGATTAAAAAATAATAATATTCTGGCTAAATGTTTTAATTGACAGTGGATATGATTTTCAACAAATCATTGTTACTTAGACGTCTTTCAATATACTCTTTTACACCAACAGGATCATCCTTAAATTCGAGATTTTGAATAGAATGAAGTCAGTTACGATAGTGTATTTTGACTTTTCGAACCCGTTTAATATATCAATAAGCCCAATGTAGCATTATTTGATGCTAATCATTTGATTTACTAAATTAGCTGCTTCTACCGCAGATTTTGCATTTCTGGCTAAAATTCCATCATCATCAATGTTCAATACTATTTTTTCCCTTCGGGTAAATTTTTACAATATTAAAGATCCGCATTTAACCAGCTTTACCATCTTGTTATAATAAAATTAGGAGGTTTCCTAATTTAGGAGAATAATGAAGATCTAGTTTTGTATTTGATCGTTTTTGCTTTAATTGACCATTACAATTATCTACAGGAACAAAAGTTCCCATAATTTTCAGTGCACAATTATGAATCAAATGTGCTAAACATGTCACGTGAAACATGTTTATATAATCATTTTCAATAGTTAAATGCATTCAATCATATAAGAGGTCTAAATTATTTATTTAGTGTATAATTATAATAAGTCTTTCCTATTAGTTCTCACAATCTAGGAGTAGCACTTCGTTGGACCCAAGCCCACCAGCTTCATTTTTACTAACCTTCTCTA